>JAJJMC010024384.1:2759719-2778778 GCA_023531435.1 Papaver californicum
GCAATCCAAGAATGACGACAAGACTGGATAAAATGACACGAGGGCATCGACCCAAAGAAGAATCGATCAAGGAACGATAACCATGCTGGAGAAAATGACGCGTTGCACAAAGAGGGACCCAGTAAATAAATCTATAAATAGAAGAAGCCAGACAACAAAGAGGGGGTCGGGGAAAAAATAGGAAGAAAAACCTTAGAAAGAAAGAGAAGAAATTTCTAGGTATGAATCTAGGAGAAGTAATTATATTAAGGAAGGATTTTTATATTTAATTAAACAATATGTAAAGATCATAGATCAAAAATGTTAAATTTGGGTGATCATATGCATCGTACAGAAATGATTTTATAAAATAAATACAAAGATGTTTGGCTGTTACTCAATTTCAACTTTTAATTGATATGTGAGAATTTGATTGGTTGTTTAGTCGAAAAGATTTTTTGGCATAAACAATAACAAACGTCTAAATTTTTTTTCATCATTTTATCGTAATTTAGTCGCATTATTTTATACTTTACATAGTTATCCCCCTAACCAAAACTTTCTGGCTCCGTTGCTACTTCTAACCAACTAGGGAAATGCGCAAATTTGGCTTTGGGTTGGTGAGATGGGTATGACATATTGAAATGGTGGTCACCCGAGGGTAAAAGCCTAAAAAGAACGTAATTTGCCAAGTTTTTTGATTGATTTTACATAAAACCATTCTGCGAATTCGAAATTGTTTTTGTTCAATGGAGTTATTGGGCAAGGTCGGCATGAGAATTATTTGGTCGAAAATGTGTGCTTGTTGTATCATCATAGTTAAGGCTACTTCAATTGTTATATGAAGCTACCAATGATTGGACTTGGCACCAGTAGATGCGGTTAATTCTATCTAATCTTTAAACACTCTGTCTCATTGATAATAACAACTTCAACATTCACCTTGTGCCTTCGGAAACCACATTGGCACCTTGCATTTAAGGTAGGTAACAAAGACCATCGGAGAAATTCGCTTTAGAGATTAACTGGGTGCATGGGACTTTGTGGGACACTAGAATTGGTTTAAGACTCCAGAGGAAAAGGATGAAGAAGGTACGAAGAGTCATTCCTTTCCCTATTCAACGGTGCATTTGGGATGGAACCCAAGCATGTTCAAATTTCACATTGGTTTTACATTGCTATGCAAATGTGTTACGTGCGCAGTCACAAAGTAATCATGTTATTTCTATGATATGAATAGATACAAAACCCAAACTCCTACGGGGAGTGTAACTCGGTTATCTTAGTAATAAAGTTAGTTTTTTATATATAAAAAAAAAGTTATTTGTGATATAAAGGCTCTGCCATTAACTTGTACTCGTCTTGCAACTGTTCTCTAAATTTATATGTATCCATTTTTGTTTATAAACCGCATATGCAAGAGGCAAGTTATATAGAATTAAATTTGAATATATATGTCTCGAAAAGAATGAAAGGAATGAAGTCGGGCACAAATTTATGCAACAGTTTTTTCGTTATAATAGTTTCAATAGAAAGGTTATTACATTTGTGATGTTTTCATTCGTTGCAATGTTAAGAAAAAAAAATATTTCTTCTATTTTCTTAGAGCTTGAAAATTTTGTGGTAGCTCTATGTGTTTAATTTTATAAGACAGTGCAAACTAAAACATCATGTAGTGGTAAATAAACTAGTGGTCATGCGGAATCAAACTAGTGAAAGGAGGGGGAGAAAAACACGGGAATAAAACTTAAAGCTCTACAAATTGATTGAAATACCACAAGAACATGCATGGGATGGAAACACGTGGAAAACAGAAAGAAGAATAGACGATCAAGAATAAAAGAGTTGACAAGCCATATAATGCAACTGTTAAAGGACAAAAGGGGAACAAAGGAGTCAGGTCCAGGTGGTGTCTGAGAGTTGGACTCTGGCGAGGATAGTCGAATTCGGAGAAGAACATAACAATCATCGGGAAAGCTATGAGGAAGATCAGGTCTCGGGTCTTAGAGACAGTTATGATACATTCATGTAAAACTATAACATCGTTGTAGTAACATTTTGGCTATAAATTCAGGTTTGAACTACTGAACAAGGGGTTTGATTTTTATTTTTATTTTTTTTATGAGAAAAAAGTGAGTAGAGAGACTTGTAATATTCTTGAAAGAGGGAGTGAAGTTTATCCCTAGATCATTTGTAACCTTAAATCTTAATACAGATCAATCTCTTTTTTATATATCAATACCAAACCAAGTAATCCTTGTGTTATTTACATGTTTATGTTATTTTGCTTTGGTTTGGTATACATCTGATAGGAATGTTGTTAGCTTGTTGACTGACTTGTGAAATAGTTTTAACATCACTAGAAGATCTTGGGACGCCAAAGCATCTGTGATCTTTGTTGAGAAATCCGGAAAGATCTTTGGTGATGAGAAAGGCCTGAATTTCTTGGCTATTTTTATGTTTTATCTCTAACTTATTGGTTATGATTTTTGTTTTAAATAAACTTATATTTCTCGAAAAACAAGTTTTTTCTTTTTTCTCGTATAACTTCTGATTCTTTAGTTTAACCCTTCAAATTTACGAGTTCAGATCTATAACTCCTTGAAATCTCAGTTCAAGCAGGGTAAGATCTGGTCGAACATAAACATAAATCTCAGGAAAAATTCTATTTTAAATTTAGAACCTGTTCGCTAAAACCACCACAATGGTCAGTTAAATTTAAATGGAAGTTCTTAGTTCTCCATAGAACTTAGGGACGAAAACTTAGATAGACTGGGGATTTCTTCTTATAAAAGTTGAAGTTGTCTCTGGTGAAGTGAAAATCTGGCACCGGTACAGGTCTGGTAAAGTAACCAAGACGCACCTGACAAAATATCATCTCACAAAAAGTTAATGCATGTACATAATCGTTGTATTTGTAGCAATAAATTTCTTAAAAAAACTGTGGAGACCATCCTGAAATTACATCAGAAGAGTGAGGGTACTGGAAAGGGAGCATAAATCAACCTGACAACTGACATTTGATTACAAATTGTCAGTCATATGGATTAGTGTTTACTAGTTATAAAAAAATTATAATTCATTTTTATTACTTTCAAATTTGGGTAAAAACAAAACAAGATAGGAGTGAGATATATTTATATCTGTGAATGTAGGGACGATAGCTGAAGAGAAGCATAGTAAAAGAGTCTGAAGAGGACGGACCCGATAACAAATACCGCAATCTCATTCCGGAACCTTCAAAATCGCCCCATCAATGTAGGAACAAGTATTCAAGATGGTGCGACAACATCGGGACATGAGAACGACCCACTTGCGGTGAATGGATAACCTACTCCCGAGACAGGATGAGGCATAAACAACGGGAAATATTGCACATGTCATCCCATATGTACTAAATCTCAGGCCACGAGACGCGTTACCCCCTAACAACGACTTATGGAATCCTGATATCCAATGATATCCAAAGGATGGGTTAATAACCTCGAGTAGCAATGAAGAAGAGGAGAAAACATGAAAAAACGCGGCCAGAGACATCGAGCTCCGAGCTCAATTGGAGGTATCCCGAGAAATAAAACAGTTAGAGAAGATCTAACTAGAGAAACGATTAGAGGAAGTGCGAACCACCCCCCGAAACAAACAAAACTCATCAAGCCATGAGAACATGCACCTCCGTAGCGAAGATCCTCAAGTGTCAAAGGAAGCAAGCGAGACGCATAAAAAAGATGAAAAAAAAAACAAATTGGAGCTGAACATGAGAATGACCACCTCATGGGAAAAGGAAGAGGGGTGAAAAACGACAACAAAATGGTTTAGTTAGTCAGAGTTATTGGGTTAATATTCATGAAAACTTCTGCACTGGAACATGTAATCCTCACAACCGGGGTCATCCAACATTTTTTATCGATTTCAAACTATATGAAAACAAGTTGAAGAATTTATAGATTTAGTTCGAATTGTGAATCGATATCGACTTAGGGGTGAAACATCCGCTTAAGTTGTAGTGATATCTCGAGAGGAATGGCGAAGATGGAAAAAATAATTTTAAATACGAGGCTCATTTATATATCCTTAAGAAGTTTTTCATAACCCATATCAGATAATGAGGATACTAAGTGATACATGTAGATGTGTGTCGTACCACGTCAAAATTATATTCATTTTTTCACTTATAAAAGATTTAGATTAAGTATATGGTAAGAAAGATTCGTTCCACGGGAGGATATTGTTGTTATTCAATTTCATATTCTTAAGTAACAAAAGGGGGATTTTGGTTCTGGAATTGTTCAAAGTGATAAAACTAACTAAAAGGAAATCAAAGGAAATGTTTTGAAAGTAATCAATATGATGAAGATATTGGTCAAGGGATTGTATCATTTACAAATAAGTATTTATATCAATAACTAGAATTGGTAATTTAATCTCTCTTTTATCAAAAGCCCTAGGATACCTTGATCGCAAGAATGTCCCGCTAAATTTTAAGTTCATCACACATACATTAAAAGATGCAAGAACGAATTCTACCTAGAGAAAAACCCAACATGTAAAAGCACTAATCAAGTTTAATTCCCCGTGAACATTAAGTTTTGTGAAATAAGGCTAATCAATGTAATTGAACGTGAAAAATGCACTAATTCAATATAACAAAGGTTATGATTCATATGTGATTGCTAGGATGTATCACTACGAGCAACTACCACACTTATACTACTTCGTCAACTTTTACGTATTGAAAACCCTAATTTAGCTTTAGATATGAAGGCAAACTCAACTGATTTCGGATTCAACTGAACAAGCATTCAAATCATATGAAAATATTAATGATGAATCATAAACGACAAAGTGGAGACAAAATTAATTCATTGAATAAATATCATGTTTGAGAAATCAACTTAAAACCCTTAACCAATAATATGTATTTAGCTACTCATAATTGTGGATTTCACAAAATAAAATTGAATTAAAGAAAATAAAAAACATGGCAAACCCTAGACGCGTGAAAGAGAATAATGGCCTTTGTTCCTTACTCCCCAAAAATCAGTTGTAAAGTGTGTAGAGAGTTGTAGAAAACTCTCTCTTTTATAGATCTTATAGTTTCCAAAACTAGGTCAAACTCTCCTTCTCCAAATAAAAATCAAAGTCCAATAATCCATCTACTAGCACATTAAGCCCATGAGTAAAAATAAGTCATATAAAAATTCTGTCAAAATTGGTCGCCAGAAAATTATCATCGACGCCGGAGTCCGATCACCTGAACAGTGACGCCGATCAGTCACTGACAACCTAAGTCAACTAAAGTCAACAGTTAAGTTTACCACTCAACTGACGGTCAATAGGGTGGATGAGAGAGCCATCTACCGAGTCAAATAATCTGACTCGGATGATTGGGTTTTACTCACTGAGTTGGATCGGTCAGTGAGTTATCTCGCCGAGATAAAAATCTGGCAGAGTTTACTTTGTTTCAGGCTGTTTCTCGGACAATTTCAGGTCATT
Organism: Papaver californicum; assembly: GCA_023531435.1. Classification (NCBI taxonomy): domain Eukaryota; kingdom Viridiplantae; phylum Streptophyta; class Magnoliopsida; order Ranunculales; family Papaveraceae; genus Papaver; species Papaver californicum. The sequence goes on from JAJJMC010024384.1 coordinate 2,765,192, forward strand.
TATGATAGCCGAAAACATGTCAAGTTTCATATTGTCAAAGAAGATCCAAATTCCGTTATGATTCTGGGGCGCCCATGGGTTCGTAGCAAAAAGATATGATTAAATGCGTCTCATCTACCGGCGCCAATGCCTCCAAGACTCTCAGACAAGCCAGCAAATCCCAAAGATTTCCTATTAGAAGAGTTTCTCTGCACAATGAATCTGGATGTGAAACAGCTTCCAGGAGAGGATACGACATCATACGTCCCAAAGTTTTGCGCACAAGTAAGTCACATCCAACCAACTCCTTTGCAACCAGCGATCCCACGTCCCATCAAAGCTTGGGGACTTGACTCGGATATCAACCCTACTCTGACTCAGCGATGTGAATGGGAAGCTGATCCTTTCAAAATTTTATCAAATGGGTATGGATTGTCTCTACTAGAGATGAGGAAATTAATAACCCGGTTATTCATAAGACATGTCATGAAGATAAGGGGCATGAACCCAACTCCTTCCATGTCGGAGATACGGTGGGGAAAATTACAGCCTCTCCTGAAGAAGAGTCGTATCTTGTCATTGAAGCCTTGATCGGCGGTTAATACAGGCTTGTCAATACTGATAAGCCATAAGGAGTGATCATACATGGCAAGTGGCTCACAATGCTTAAAGCAGTTTACTGCCACCCCACAATATTTTCCGGTTTTATGCAATATTTGTAATTCCTCCAAAATGTTTGCAATATCTTGCATTCATACTTAGGATTTCAATTTATTAATCAAGCAAAGCATATCTTTTCAAAAAAAATATATATATTTGCAAGTCATTCAAAAAAATCCCTACTACTCAAAATCCCAAATTAAAACAAAAAAAAGCCATATATCTCAGAAAACCTATAAAACTTAGAAAAATCTAGAAAAATTCCTTGAAAACTGGTTCAGCACCTTTGGAATATATATTCTCCACTTGTCCAAGAGTCTCAGTTGCAAGCCTCAACTTCTGGGAAAGTATATCAACTTCATGTCTAGCTCTGGTGACCGTCTCCAAGTTATAAGATATGCCTTTCTCCTGTAATTGCTTTTCAATAACTTTTAAATGACGGCGAAGCCATGAGACATTAAGTTCAGCTCCTTCAGCCTCCTCCAAGGCATCCTTCCAGTCTTGAAGCACCACCTCATAAATGTCTCTATGGGGAAGGGAAACCATCTCATGCACAGTCGGCAGCAACACAACTACATTCTTCTCCAGAGTATGATAGTTTTCGGGGTTACCTATGAAGAAATGACCAAACTTCATCCATATCTTGGAGTATAGCGCAACATATCCATACGGAACAATGAAACCTCCAATACATATGTATTCGAGACGAGTTCTATCAAACTTGAAATCAAAATAAACTCCAGCATTCAGATATTTGACTGGAACAGTCTCCATCATATCAGTGTTCTGTACAATGACGCCACTCGGTGTGCTTTCTTCAACAAACACAGTAGAAAAAGATCGCTCGTGATTCTAAGGCGGAAAATACATATCACTAACATCATGGTTCATGGTAATCTCCAATCCTTCATCTACAAGTTCATTTATCTGCTTTGGTTCGTTCTCCCCCTAAAAACGGAGACATAACAGAGATAATGAGTTAAAATAGCTTAGAAACAAGGAATTGAAGCATATATCATAAAATCCATAAAATATGACCTTTATCAACCTAAACATTCATTAAAAAGTGTGTTGGGGCATGACATATGGTTTAGAAAAGATATGGGTCGTTTTGCAAGAATGTCGTTAGAAACGTTTTACGTAACCCTCCAGAAAAACTAAAACTACGCTAATTGGTAAGAAATTTGGGGATGATTTATATACCAAATTATTCATATGGATGTTTACTAAAAAAATCTAAAAGGGCGCGCCAATCGGAAAAGCGAGCTAATGAGGGCAGACGAAACGGTCGACTACATGATAGATGAATACCTACATAATTCTGCCTGGAAAAGTTCTGGATGCTCAGTGTCAGGTCTTTTTCACCTAGAAAATTAACTCCAAATTCAAAAAAAAATTTACAGAATTTATCTTTATCTCTTATCTAAATAATGAGAGGTGAACCACTTCATTCTGACTTCGGACAAAGATTCTACGACCATTGCGGTAAGAAGACCTGAATCTGGGTTTTTCTAACAGCGAAAATTGCTAAATTCTTTCATGAAGTCATGTATGATTTTACACATTTGGTGGTTTGAGAGCTATAATCATGCCATTATGACTCTAAAACAATGGAGTAAACTTACTTGGGGCTGTGACAAGCCATCGGAAGTAGAAGGCATCTTATAATACGACTCGCCATCGAGTTCTTCGTTCTCATATTCGGATTCTTCAATTACTTCAGTATGGGATGATATTTTAGGACCGCTGCCACATTGGTCTTCTTCCTCAGCATTTCCAACCACAACGGTACCTCCTGATACTAGAGTATCTGTGTTGCTAGTCACCTAAAAATGATGATTAGTCATAAGAGTCAGAATCCATTAAGTTCAGCAAGACAAAAAATTCCACAACTCAAGAATTTCAGAAGAAATTTCACTTACAACATAAGGCACCGAGGAGCCAATCGCAGCTGGGATGCCAAACTTGAAAGGTTGATTACTCAAGTCACCTTGACGAGTTATGCTCCCAGACTATACAAAGGTATTTGTCAAGACAAGATATATTTAAACTTCATACTGAAAAGAAGAATGAGAGAAAACATCAGACGCTTACCTTCTTCCAAGGATGGTCTCCACTTCTAGGCATAATTATTCATGGCCTCTTCTCCCCAGACTGAGGAATAACGTTCACTGCAGTATCAGGTGCAAAGCGTTCCGGGAACCATGAAAATAATAAACAAGTTAAGCGTTTAAATATTAAATGAAAGATGGAGAGTAAACTAAGATATGGTTCGATATACCTGTGTCAAGTTGACAATCAAACCATGCCTCGCTCCAGAAGTAATTTTCAAGTTCGGTCGATCTACTAACTCCTGCTCAGAAGGCACACAATGTGTACTAAAAGGCTCACCAGAAACAAAGTTCTTGAGGAAGGTAAGTTGTGCATTCCAGAAACCAGCGTATTCATCAGTGACACGTCATTTTCTGTCAGCCCGGAGAAAAGGAACGCTACAACCAGGAATGGTATGGATACCATCGGATTGTTGAATGTATGTCTATGGAGGCGCCTCAATACGGTAATGAGGAACAGTCTGATCAAAGACCATTTACCGAGCCACCCTATCAATGTTATACCTCTGCATGACGTAACTATCGCCGTGAACATCAAGAATATACCCTGGAGTACAACTACTCATAAAAGTGGCTTCACCGACTGTAGCAATATTACCTTCATTACTTGGACCAGAGCGTAGAACAATATCAAGGCTCTTAGCAAAGGTCTCAGATGAAATCACATGTGGAAGCTTCGAACCCCAAGGTATGAAATTCACCTTATATTCATTGTCCATTAAACTAATGAGACTATCATAAGAAGGTTTTTTCCTACTACAACGAAGTATTCTAGCATACTTCATCTTTGTACTCGGATAAGAAGGTTTGATCTTTGGCGCATATTCAGGAAAATGTCCCCACATCCAGGCTTGCATAAACATAACAGGGATAAAAGACTCTATCATGGTATGACCATTAGAAACTCTCATGTCACGAATGAAACTATCTAAATACGAGTATAAAGAGCCAAGAAACAAATTACCAAGGGAAGAGTCTTTCCACTAGCGAGCACAACAACAAGCGGAACAAGTGAAGACTTCACTTGACCACCAGGAGAGAATCTTCGAATACATCTCTGGAAAGCCAAAGTAAAAGGAATGCATCAATGCATAAAGGATCATCAACAGCAAGGTCGTCGACACTTGTACTTCCATTCCACCAGTGGTCAATCCAAGACGAATAATTCTTGTTATTGTAACGACTAGACTTCTGCAAGTCTTCTCTTTTTTAAACAAGGTTGATGTCATGCGTCCTCTCCTTCTCATACTATTCAAGTGGAATTCTACCAACGATAGGCAGTCGCAGCAAGACCGTTACGTCCTCCAAGGTGATTGTTAATTCACCCCAAGCACATACTACTGAATGAGCTGGACCACACCAACGAGAGGCAAATGCAAGCAGACCATTCGTGTCCTTGATAATGTTCAAAGTCTCAGACACTTGCATGGCATGGAATATCTTGGCATTCTCTAAAACCTACTTCACCTAAGGATTCTTCAACATAACTTTAGCCCATCCTTTCCATTCAGACTGAGGATTCTGGAACGTCTTAAAAAAAATAAAAATAAAGGCATGTATTCCCCTCTCTACAAACAGCACCTGACAAGAGTCAGTGGATAAACACTCAGAAGTTGAGGAGCGCTATTAATGTTCGGAATAAAAGTGCTAACATGATCAGAGACAATAGATTTCTTCAATAACACCATCAAAGATCTTATCATGAATGATAGGCACATCATCTAGAGAAGTAATATCAGATTTTTTACGGTCGCCACGACTAGAAGCAGTGGTGGCATTGTCTTTATGATCGTTCGACATCTACAACGAGTTCGAATAATGTTCATGTCAACTACTGGACAATCATGCACAAAGTTTGGTTCTATTTTATATATATAGTATTGATATGAAAATACATGCTTATGTATATCAATTAAAACCAACATCAAAAAATAAACTATAAACTCTGGCGTACCTGGTCAAAGCTTAACAACGCTGCAGTGAAGCTAATGAAGGATTATCATGATCAAAGATAACAATTGTGGAGTTGGAGTTCACCCACAAGAAACTGTCCAGGGAAGATCAATATCAAGTCAATAGCATGCTTATGCAATGAACCAAGCAACAACAATTGAAACATCATTATTATCATGAAGCTCCATTATTGTAAAATTTCCTGATCAGTATGACTACGAATTTTGAACTCTTAATCAATATTATCCTCATCCTCATAATAATATGAATACGGTTAAACCTTATCTAAACTAGAAGTGCTTTCAATTCTAACCTCTCCCTCTAAATTAGGTAAATATTCATCATTATTATCAATGGTAAAATTGGAAACACTATTTTGGCAATTAAGTTCTTTTTGAACAATATTAGCAGTTGTCTTTTCATCTTCAATTTCTCCAAAGGTATCATAATTTGTTCCCGCACTATGTGTTTCCCACGTGAATTTTCAGTAAGCTTAAAAGTCTCACTAATCATTGTTTGAGATTCGCGCGAAGTTTCAATGAATTTCTTAAGCGTCTCTTCTAAAGAAAGACTTGTATTACATGAAAAAATATGTGGCTATGAATTTTCATACATCCATTCAGTTTCAAATAATTTATTGAGTTTATTATTCAAAGAAATAGAAGAATTGAGAATTTGTAAAGTTTCCATGAAACGCCGAAGGGTATCTTCTAAAGATGGAGAACTAACATTTTGCTCATTTACCCATTCGTACGGCTGGTGAGCGTGCGAATAGTAATTGGGGTCACTATGGTATGAACTATAACCCTCAGAAGGTTGGTAGTGGTCCCAAGTACTATTTACATTATGATCATAGTACGGATAATATCCATTTTGAAATTCGGGTCGATATTCATTGTATTGGTCCTCATAATACCAGTTCGACAATTTTTAGTGCACGTGCAAATGCAGGTTCGACTAAAATAGGTAAGCTCAGGTTACCTTAGCAGAATATACCTACAGTCAAAGACTGGTCAAAGGTATAGGGTTAAGGCTCATGATGGTTTGGCTGATAACCCCAAAGGGTTCAGCTTACTATCCCACGTGTTTTCCTAAAATTCGGTGCTGGAAGAGGCAATCGGTGTGTGCAAGTGTTTTTTTATATACAAAATAAAATAAAATATAAAAGAGATATATATAAGTTGTTTCTAATAGAACAGATTTAATGAAAAATCTAAAAATTAGTGAAAAAAAAATATTGGGTATTATTACTTACCTTTTTTGGTAAGCAATGTCTACAATTATTATAAAAGATCATATGCACATCAAATCTAAGAAAAATACCCAAGTAAAATCTAAAAGAGAAAATAAAAATAAAATAAAAATCCTAAACTAATTAACACAAAATTAAATAAAAATTAAAAATTACAAGGTCTAAATCCCTGGCAGCGGCGCCACAAATTTAATGAGGCACGCACAACACGGTTGTCGATGAGACAGTATGCAAGTATGGTTTGTTCCACATGGATTTCATAATTGTAATTCCTAGTTTTTAAATAATTAATGTGCTAATAACAAAATTGGTTTTTGATGATTTTATTCTAAAATTAAAAATGCTTAACGTACTAAATATGATTTACAAATGAAAGAAAAGCCTAGGATGTTGAGATCCATCACTACTATGCCTACTAGATATTTGCAGCCATTCTCTTTAATTTTCTCAAAATAACACATAAGACGATTTCTGACACAGTAATTTACGTTGTGGAAGATATAGAATTTTAATCTAATTACTTTTCTCAAAAGATTAACAATTTACTTCACTATAGAATGCTATTCTCTACCAAGAATTAATAAATCAACTATTTAAGCATTTAAAGGACACATGAAGAAACTATTAGCAATACTAATCAAGAAATATGGCCAAGAGAAAAATTATAGAAAATACTCACAACATGCTAGCAAATATAATATGACTTCCTCTCTAATCCTAGGTGAGGGTTCTAGCTATCCATGGCAAAAAGAGTAGAAGAAAATAAAGAAGAAGTTATTTCTTTCATGATTTTATAAAAGAATTTCAATAAAGCATTGACCAATGGTGACACAGAAAGATTAAAACTCTTGATTAAAATTATGACAGCTTTCAGATGTATTAAAATTGCAATTGTCGTTGAGACTGTAGCAGAAACCGTCGCTGAAACAAGTGAATAGATCACAGTTTTCAACGACTGTTTCTAGTTGTGGTCTGTCTTCTTCTTCGTCTTCTCTTTTCGCCTGAAAATGATGATTTTTTGATTATTTTTTTCCTGAGCTTTTCTGGCTCACGCCACCCTCTTTACAACTCATCAAATCTTCTCATATTTATAGAACAACATCCTCACACCCTAATAAACACCAAATCCTCTCAATCAATGAAATATTATCTCGGTCTGATTTTTTTCTTTCTTTTACGAATCTCAAAATTTAATTCTCATAGAAAATCTTTAATTCGAATCAATTTGTTACCAAACTATTTTACTCAAGAATAAAATCCTTGCCTTATTCAAACACAAGAATATTATCTCTTTAACCAAATCAAACCGGGAATTATTTTTTCTCTTATTTAACAACTTTTCTCGAGATTATTTCTTTCTGCAAGTGACAAGGATTATATTTCACTCAATTCTGTTTGAACCGTGTACAAATCCCTCCCATTTAGGCAAGAAGATATTCTTGTCTTTAAAATCCTTAAATATGTCCAAATCATGTTCACAATTTTCTCACATTCGAGAGAGCAACCTTTTCCGCCAATTTTGATTTTAAGTTTGAGAAGTGGGTGCCTTTAGTAATTCAAGGGTGTCTTTATCAATTCTACGTGGGTGCCTATATCCATTTCGTCGGTGCCTTTATCACTTTTGCTGGGAAGTTTTAACACTTTTTAGCCAATTTTTCTACGAAAGTTTATTCTTCCAAAAGTACCTAAAAATATACGAAATGATAATATTAGTACATAAAACTGAGAAAAAATAATACAAATATGAGAAAAATTAAGACATAAAATTGTGTCTATCACTTAATCAGTCCACCACACTTAAACCTTACAGTTTCCTCAATGTAAATTGATTTTCCAATGTAAAATCAAGGTGGAAAATTCTTACGGGGAGGTAGTCAATTAGGATTCTTGAAGATTTTGAGAAACTTGTTGTTTGAGAGAATTTGAGAGAGTCTTTGTAAGTTCGTAAAATTTCAAAAACTCTCAATGATTTTCATAAGACGATACAAAAATATATCATTTTATTTTCCTTGTTATGTGCTTTCATTTTCTTTAATAATTTTGCATATTTTTTATTTACACATTCTTTACAAAAAATGAAAAAAATTTAAATAGAGAAATCTCTCAAAATATCACCTATTTTGGAGAGACTTCTCTCAAGCCTATTTCAACTAAAAAAGTCTCTCACAGTCTCTCAAAAAACCAAATCCATGATTTTTAAAGTTTATTTCCAATAACAGAGAATTTGATAGATTTTCAGAAACTCTCTATCCAATAACAGAAATTTTCAGAAATTTATAAGTCTAGGTCCACTAACAAGAGATTTCATATCTCTCCACAAATCTCCAGAAATCCTAATTGACTACCCCCTTGTTAATAGGATATGCAAACTATAAAAATAAAAATAAAATAGATAAAATACAAAACCTATGGGTTGCCTCCCATTCAACGCTTAGTTTAACGTCCTCAGCCCGACCTTCTAATTATTGTCCATAAACCAACAATATGAAAATCTGGGGATCCGCCCAGATAACAATCTGTAATACCAGTTACAGCTTCACACAAATGTTAGCATATGATAGTACTAGTGAAACTATTATCATAAAGAAGTTACCCTTACAATTAGTTATTTCTACACTTGGAAGTGCATATAGAACATGGAATTCGGGAATTTCTACAGGTTTCTCATGGGTAACCTGCACAGTCTTAGAATCAAGCATATCTAATGGTTGATACTTTGAAGCAAAATAATCCGCTAAAACTTTGGAAGCACACGACTCCAATCCTACGTGAGCTATTTTTCTAAAAGTTGGGCTGATAAATTTTTGAGAAATTACTTTGATTAGAGAAGGAGGATCATTAAAAATAGAATTACGTAAAGGGTTAGGAAAACCTTCCACTATCTCTTGTATTATGGGATCCTCATTGTTATTAAAGATATTTAGTGAATTATTTACCTCATGTGCATCATGGTCCTCTACCAAACTTTTCAACCAATCTTCGTCATTTTCTATCTCAACCAAAATCTCATCATCAACATTATTATTATATTCCTTTGAAAGCTCAATTGAGTCTTCCACGATATTACTCAAGCTAGCCTGATTCTCAAATATTTCACCTTCTTCGATATTAGATTCTTCATCGACCTCATATTCTCCATCAGAAAAACGTCATTTGAATTCCATACGTATGGTACTACTAATTTCTTCTGGTGCTCTATTATCTTCTAGTTGATATAATTTTTTCGAGAGTTTTCTTATATTTACATGTTTTCCACCATTACTTACAATGGGATCACTAAAACCACGACCTTTCCCATTGAATGGGTGAATAATCATAAATAAGATCATAAATCGAGTACGGTCTACTGTTACAAATTTGGTTGGTTCAACGTTCTCTCTATTAAGTGTTGGATCAAGTCGGTTTAGTCTATGTCGCATATCCTTTAGTTGATCTAAAATCTTCATACAACTCGAGTGGATCCAATTAGAAGTATAATTGTCCCACCTTCTTTGTGGTTGTTGACCTACATGCCCACCATAAGGTTGTTGGTATGTATGATAATAACTAAAAGATTTCATAGGGTATTGACCAAAACCAAAGGATTAATTATGATTGTATCCCATGGTCGGTTGGAAGTTATTGAAAGATTGAGAATTATAACTAAACTGATTACCACCATAATATGCATGATCTTGTGCATCATACATGTTATTTCCATAAGGAAACATGATGATTGGTTTAGGGTGAAAACAAATATACTATAAAATCGTACTTTCAAGTAGGTTCGATAGCTCAAAATCGAACAGGACGAGCCTAAAACAAAAAATGACCGTTCATGTCCTGCTTCAATCACAAAGGTGGAGAAGATTGGGTAGGTATTAGGGGAGCGAAGCAAAAAAGGTTGAGAATATATCAATGTAATAGGTAGTGTGTGAAGAAGAAAATATTCTCTGAGAGGAATCACTAATTTTGTATGTTTTGTTTCTCCTAACTGATTGTCTTGTCTGTTCTGTTTTGAATAGATGAGAATCATCTATTTATAGTTCAAAGGAGACACACTGATTTTTCGTAGGTCGTGGAAGTTATGGAGATATGGGAGTGATGATTGTGGAGATTGTAGTGGGGTGGTTGATAAGTGCTAATTTTACATGTTTCTAGTGTCAAATTCATATTTTTTTTATCTATAATTCTTGCATATTACTTTTTATTACTCTTGTTTTATATTTTATGTGTCATATTAGGTGAATCATCCGAAAAGGAGCTACAAAGTGCTATAATGAGCAAGGAAGTAAAACATTACAAGTGAAGACGGGCCAAAGACCAAGTTCGACTCGTTTAAATCCAGAGAGTTTCTTACCACCATATTTAATAGAATTGAAAGACGAAGCCAACGCAAAAAGAATGAGGTCATTCCGACATCGGACAAAGAAGTTATGAGAAAAACAAGATAATATTGAAAATTTTGGACAGACCGCAGGGGTTTGCAAACCGGAACATTTTGAATTTTGTAAATTGGGCACGCATTTGGACTTCTAAAACAAGGAAAACACGGTCTCAAAAGGATTCTAAACCCTAGAAAGAGATGATACTTGATACCCAAACATTGAAGGCTATAAAAGAAGACTTCTAAGGCTCAAATAAGACATATTTGAAGTAATCTCATATGCTCTACATCTCATACTACAATTCTACATAAAAAACCTAGGGTTTACCCCTTTTAGGGGGAAACCACCATTATTCTTCTTCTTAATCTTCCTTATAATATGACTAGCTAATTCTTTTGTTGATTAAGGATGAATTCAATGTTCTAAGCGTGAAGCTTTATTAGTTAATACAAGTTTGTTTGAAGTTATTATCATCATCGTTTGTTTTAACTATATCTAGGGTTTATGATTGATTTCTTAGATTGTTTGGAGTGCACGCTAGATTAATCTATTGATCATTATATTGCTAGTATTGAGTTATGAGATAAGTAATTATCCATCAACTTGTACACAAGTAGAAATCACGAGACCTTGCAGAAGGATTTTGTGGAGCAATTGTGAGTGAAGACAACATCAGCAAGTGGACCTTGATCTAAGAGTTTAACTACTGGGATCAACCTAAATTTACAAAGCTTAAATCATTCTATTGGGTTACACCTTGAGTGATCTACTACTTGGTGATCCAGATGAATAAAATATGGTAGTCGAGAACTTCTGTATCCAGTGATAAAAGGAGTTTTGGGGATAGCACTGATCTAGCTTTTATTATACGGTTGGTGATGAATGATTCTAACGAAAGATAGATAAGTATACTACTCGAGTTAACGTTTGGTAACAGCGAAGTACTCCCTAATCATCCCTTCTTCTTATTGTTATTCTTTTTGATTGCTTTAAACAACCAAACTCTTTTTTTTACTTTATTTTAGTTTTGCTAATCCAAAAAACATATCAATTACACAGCTCTATGTGGGAACGATCCTTACTATCGTTATATTACTAGTTAATTAGTGAGAAATATTTTGAGTAATTTGTTGCACTTACGACACGCATCAGTGGTGCACAAAAAGTAGGGAAGACCTGTCTGACCACTACTCTTCATCCTTTCAACTTCTCTGTAACCGCCAATTACTTGTTACCTTCTTGTTCGTGGATGTGTTGCCACAACGCACGATTGACGTAGACCGCCAGACCAATACCCCAATGAGAATCCCATCATGTGTTGTATTTGATATCTCGTGTAAATATTGGAGTCATTAGCCACTGTTATTTTTATTAAGTCAAGTCAAGTCATATGACTTGCTAAGTCAGTGAGGCAAGTTGCGTGACTCACTGTATTGATAATCATACTGATTAGTGTCGAGTCTGTGAAGTCCAGTGGTCATGTACTTGCTTAGAAGTAACATGGCACATTTAATGGCTAAGTATTAACTTAGAAGTGACTTAGCATAAGTCTGAAAAGCATTTGAGGTAAAATGTTGTAGAGGGCTTCTTAAGCAAGGAGATCTATTAGAATTCATATGAGATTTGATGTTGGACCCATATTGAGAAGAAAGGCGTATTTCTGACGAAAGTAGCTAGAAAAGATAGTACTAGATACTTAGCGCAAATAAGAATGTGCTAGCTCTTTTAATATAAGAGGCTAATGTGCTAACCTCTCAGGAGTAAGACCAATATGCTCAACTTCTAGTAAATATCAATTATACTAGGGCTAGGAAGCTAATGTACAGGAGGTTTGAAGTTAGCACTTCAATAATATAGTTAGCACTAATTTGTTAGAGCTAATGCACTTGTGGCTAAGTCACTAAGTATGGCCATGCTAAGCCAAGGGCGTATTAGCCATGGCCGTTACTAGAGACGCATTGGAGCCAAGGGGTGTGCTTGAGCGTGCTAGGTTGGCCGCTAGGGACGCATTGGCCATTAGGGACACGCTAGGATTTGCTAGGGCGTACTGGCCACTAGGGACGCGCTAGAGCATGGTAGGGACGTATTGGCCACTATGGACGTGCCAGAGCATGGTATGAATGCATTGGCTGCTAAGGCGCATTGGCTAGATGGACCGGTACTCGGGGACGCATCAGCTGGCCAAGGAAACTTACGCATTTGGCGCTAGGGTTAAGGTTAGCACTTTTAACGCTAATGCTGAGGTGCTAAGGTAGTAATGCGCTATCTAGGGCCTCATTAGGCCAAGATGTGCTATCTAAGACCATTTTAGGTTAGTTAGCGCTTCTCAGGTGCTAGGGTTAGCATCAGGTTTTAGCGTTAATATGGCTAACTGGTGCCAACGTAGTGCTAAGCCAAATAGCTAGTGCTAACTTGGCGTTGATAAGAGAGAAGGCTAAGGTTTTTCTAGCTTGGAGGTTCAATGCATTTTTATGGAATTGCTTCTTGGTTGTGGCGCATCCAAGAGGAGCGACGCATTATTTATGGCTTATATTCAAGCAAAGTGCTAAAGTTGCATATTTGAGCTCAGAAGAGCAATTTGAGGAGAATTCGTTGTGAATGAAGCGTTAAGCTAGAATGTATTTTAGGGTTTAAGCATTAGTTATTCCCGAGTTTGATGGATGTTTCTAGAACATCAATGCACATTAGAAGCAAGTTCAAGGAATTCAGACGTGGAATTTATGCGACTTGAGACTAGTTCGATATGACATGAATATTATGGGTATTGAGGAGGTTGCAAGGCCATTTTAGAATGTTTAAAGGGGATCTGTATTCTTAATTCGCTTGTGGAATGTAAGTAGGGATACAATATTTCATATGCACATGAATACGCACATATATATTCTTGTTGTTTGACAAGAGGGCAATTTTATGATTCTAGCCCTTGCCAAAAACTCACCATCTACATTAAGTCCCCTGCTTAGTGAGGAACAATAATGTCGCTCAGTAAACACTAGATGGTGACAATATGCTTACAATAATCATATATGCATAATTTAAATTTAAAGAGTAAAGGAAGATATACTTAGTTTCTGGGATATTGATATATGCACCCCTTAGCGCGAAATTTGGTTGGGGATAGTAAGTGCCATTGACTTGCTTGGAATATCAATTACCACGGGTGGGAAGGGACAAAAATTAGCACGACTAAGAAGAAAGCAACTTAGCGCTCCCCGCCCCCCCACCCCCCCACCCCCTTCCCCCACCAACCCCTACCCCATTCCAC
>JAJJMC010024384.1:2778878-2887647 GCA_023531435.1 Papaver californicum
TTTTTTTTTCTCCTTTCCCTATTTCTTTAATGCCATTATGTTTTTTTTTAACTAGAATTATACCCTTTTTTTTTTGAAAGACATGAACTTTTAGCAAACTAGGGTTTCAATCCTCTTTTGATATATGGAGAACTTGAATGCATTGCAGATGACTAATAAACATAATAATGATGTTGGCACATCTTCTGACCAGAATATAAAAGAAATTTATGATACTATATTTCTTCAGAGCGTACCTCATATGCTTGAGGTATATTTCTGAAGAGCTTGCCGTACCTTCTGGTTTTATTGGTAACTTTATCCCTAAATCTGAGAAATATGTTGTCCCTCAGAGTGTTGTTCCTGAGACTGTCCCAAGACTTTGTTGCAGAAATGAGATTATATATCTTCTTCTGTCGAGTTCAAGACACACCAAGTTCCAATGAAAAAGTGGGTGATATGATGCAAAGCGATGTTGAGTGACCCTTTAGTAGCCAAGGTTTTGAAAAAAGGCTAGAATATTTCATGTTGTAAGAATGTCTAATCATCTGCAGATCTTCAAGGACGTTGAAAGTCTTTTAACCTTTGCTTCATGTTGGTGTTAACAAAATCAAACTGCTATATGCGCCTGAGGTGAACTAACAATTACCCTGGAGGACGTAATTAGTTTGTTGCATCTTCCGGTTTCTGAGACTCTTTTTGTCGAAAATTCTGCCAAAGAGAAGCAAATGATCACGACTCTCGAGAAGAAGATAGAAGAAATTCAACAGGGTAGGGGGAATGGTGCATATTATGTGAAGTGGATCAATCATTGGTGGAATGGTAAAGCCGATGCGGATGATCCCACTCTTAGTGACCCTTTGACCATTACGGCGTTCCTGACACTCTGGTTGTCTAGAGAAGTATTTGAAGACCTCCCCGTTGGCAATTTGAAGACCTCCCCGTTGTCCCTCTGGATGTAGAACTTACTAATGGTGAATATATCTGTCACAGACCGAAAAATTCCGCCTCCGACGCGCCGTACTGGGCAGGCCAGAACTCCCCGATGCGTGATTTTAAAGAGTGTAACCCGACCTTAAAGCCTAACTTCTCACTGGAAAGTGCATGTAAAATTTGCTTTCCAAACATGCCTTGTATGCATTATACTTGAAACGTAGTTCCCACATCATTCAAGCTACGTTTATACCGTTCCAGGTATATTTGCCTTTCCAAACATGCTTTGCAAGCATGGTACTCAGACCGTAGTCTCCATATCGTTCCAACTCACCCCTGACCTACAAAGGGTGCAAGGCCATTAAAGCCCATGGTGAATGCCTTTGACTAGCATACCATTCCAACTTTCCCTCATTATACCAAGGGCTGAAAGCTATACAAGCTAAGGGGGATGCCTTTGGCAAGTATCGCATAATTTCGATCATTGTCCAGGCCTAACTCATGCCTTGGACCAACACCTAGGCTATTTCAAACCTAAGCTTTTGCTTCATCAATTATGCTTCGGTCATGCGATGGAGCCTGCACTTATCTTGTTCTTGCCAAGGGTGCAACATCCAGGCACATCCCATTCCATGCCGCATCGGTTGCTAGGAAGTATAAACAATCCATCAAATGGAATTGCAACTGCCCCATCAAGTGTGGAAACAATCATCTCTTGCTTAGCATTGCCGAGCCAGATGATATGAGTTACCCAGATGTCACAATCATCTCTCGAATTAGATGATATAAGTGACAAGATACTGCACCTCAATGCATTACATTGTGGCTGCCTACGTACCCAACCTGTACCTTGATGGGATCAAGCATGACCGTAGCTCATCATAGGGTCAATTCGAAAGGGACAAGCAACTTAAGCCTATTAATGCAAAGCCAACTTCATTTCCAACTTCATCGCAAGGCCAAAGGCCAAGCAAAGCCTAGTCCGTGTAGGCCAAAGGGCTTTCGCAAGGTATGCACTAGCTTGTGCATAAATATCGCTATTTATTATGCAAATATGCATTATCAAGTACGTAACACGATCGAACGATGCTTTCGCATAATTCAAGCTCCGTCGGTAATGCTACCATCATATTGATGCTTATGCATCAAGTATGCTCCAACGTATAGGCTACTTCGCATATCTATATGTGCATTACCGCTCATGCACATTCCAACAAAGCTCCCTCCCTATATATGTTGTATTCGCATTTCTACAAACAAATATTAGAAAGGCAGGGGTCATCCATCGACTGCAAGGCCACAAATGAAGATTTCTTGCCAAAGCCAAGCGAAGCATTCTCGGGTAAGCTACAGTTAAACACGCTGATGAACATCAAGTATGCTCCATCGTATAGGCTACATCGCATTCATATGTGCATTACCACTCATGCACATTCAAGCAAAGATCCCTCCCTATATATGTTTTATTTGCATTTCCACAAATAAATATTTGAAAGGTAAGGGAAATCCATCGACTGCAAGGCCAAAAATGAAGATTTCTTGCCAAAGCCAAGCATTCTTGGCTCGGTGATGCATTCTCGATAATGCATCATGGCATAATAGTGCCTTAGCACTATGATGCATTTATCGAATAGCGATATTGGATTGGTGATGCATTGGGTCATGCATCACGGCATAATAGTGCTTTAGCACTATGATGCTCTCACTTACGCAACTTCGGCTCGTTGATGCATTGGGTCATGCATCACGACATAATAGTTCCTTAGCACTATGATGCTCCAACTTATGCAACTTCGACTCGGTGATGCGTTGGGTCATGCATCACGGTATAATAGTGCCTTAGCACTATGATTCTCTCACTTACGCAACTTCGGATCGGTATAATAGTTCCTTTGGACTATCATGCCTCCTCGAGTACGCATCACGCTTAATAGGGCCTTAACACTGTAATTCAAGGTCAAGGCATCCACACCCCAATGCATATATGGGTAATCTTTATAAGCTTAGGATGAAGCTTCAACCCAGGACATGACGCGTCAATGAGTAAGTGTCATGCAAAAATTGTGGGTGTTACATTCTTACCACCTTCAAAGAATTTCGTCCCCGAAATTTAACTCAAAACTATTGTGGAAAAGCTTCATCGATTAAGGTTTTCTATGCATATGTCACATTCCATGATGCACAAAAATCTTACAAGGGTCCAATGTTTGTTAGTGAGGACAAATTAGAACCTTCTGAATATACGTCCCATTCCCCATATCTCAGAATCCTAATAGGGCCTACGATTTGCCATAAATGCCGATGGAGACCTTCCGAACATACGTCCCATACCGTATGCTCTACGATCAACAAAGGTTTTTATAACTTTACAAAGAAAACTCAAATTGGATCCTTAAAAATGCGTCCCATACCACATGCTCAAGAATGCAAAAGAATTTACTCAACACAAGATCTTAAGTGGACGTCCCATACCATACACTTAAGAGTTCCCAAAATCACATAGGTTGAAAAGGGTCATCGCGAGTTTATGAATAGTTTTTAGCATAGTACTGTGAGGACCAAACTCTAATGCCAGTGCAGTCAGATGCAAACCATCGTCCCGGATGATCTTCCACTCGTAAGTGGGTGCTAGCCGACCTGACATCGCACACCTTGCCCCACAGGTGAAGGGTGATGAATCTCAGTGCCAAGAGTAGTCGGATACCAGCCACCGTTCCAAACGGGTTTCCTAGCAAACTCACAACATACTCGAGCACGTCCAAATCTTAGCGGAGTAACTAGTGAGTTACAATTTCTTTTGTATAGGCACTTGGCCTTATTTATCCGTTATATTTTCGCACAACAGTTGGCCTACTCTTCCAACTTTTCTATTTCCTTTGAAGGAAACTTTGTAGTCATAATACAAAATGCTCACCGACGAGTCCATAACTCAGAGTCCCTAGTGTTTTTCTCGGAAATTGCTCTGATACCATTTGTCACAGGCCAGAAAATTCCGCCTCCGACGCGCTGCGCTGGGCAGGCCAGAACTCACCGATGCGTGATTTTAAAGAGTGTAACCCGACCTCAAAGCCTAACTTCCCGCTGGAAAGTACAGGTAAATTTTGCTTTCCAAACATGTCTTGTATGCATTATACTCGAAACAGTGTTCCCACATCATTCAAGTTATGTTTATACCGTTCCAAGTATATTTTCCTTCCCAAACATGCTTTGCAAGCATGGTACTCAGACCGTAGTCTCCATATCGTTCCAACTCACCCCCTACCTACAAAGGGTGCAAGGCCATTAAAGCCCATGGTGAATGCCTTTGACTAGCATACCATTCCAACTTTCCCTCATTATACCAAGGGCTGAAGGCTATACAAGCTAAGGGGGATGCCTTTGGAAAGCATCGCATAATTTCGATCATTGTCCAGGACTAACTCATGCCTTGGACCAACACCTAGGCTATTTCAAACCTAAGTTTTTGCTTCATCAATTATGCTTCGGCCATGCGCTGGAGCCTGCACTTATCTTGTTCTTGCCAAGGGTGCAACATCCAGGCACATGCCATTCCATGCAGCAACGGTTGCTAGGAAGTATAAACAATCCATCAAATGGAATTGCAACTTCCCCATCAAGTGTGGCAACAATCATCTCTTGTTAGCATTGCCGAGCCAGATGATATGAGTTACCCAGATGTCACAATCATCTCTCGAATTAGATGATATGAGCGACAAGATGCTGCACCTCAATGCATTACATTGTGGCTGCCTACGTACCCAACCTGTTCCTTGATGGGATCAAGCATGACCGTAGTTCATCATAGGGTCAATTCGAAAGGGACAAGCAACTTAAGCCTATAAAGGCAACGCCAACTTTGATTCCAACTTCATCGCAAGGCCAAAGGCCAAGCAAAGCCTAGTCCGTGTAGGCCAAAGGGCTTTCGTAAGGTATGCACTAGCTTGTGCATAACTATCGCTATTTATTATGCAAATATGCATTATCAAGTACGTAACACGATCGAAAGATGCTTTCGTATAATTCAAGATTTATCGGCTAAGCTACCATCATATTGATGCTTATGCATCAAGTATGCTCCAACATATAGGCTACGTCGCATATGTATATGTGTATTACCGCTCATGCACATTCCAATAAAGCTCCCTCCTTATATATGTTGTATTCGCATTTCTACAAAGAAATATTAGAAAGGTAGGGTCATCCATCGACTGCAAGGCCGCAAATGAAGATTTCTTGCCAAAGCCAAGCGAAGCATTCTCGGGTAAGCTAAAGTTAAACACGCTGATGAGCATCAAGTATGCTCCATCGTATAGGCTACATCGCATTCATATGTGCATTACCGCTCATGCACATTCAAGCAAAGCTCCCTCCATATATATGTTTTATTTGTATTTCCACAAATAAATATTTGAAAGGTAAGGGCCATCCATCGACTGCAAGGCCGAAAATGAAGATTTCTTGCCAAAGCCAAGCATTCTTGGCTCGGTGATGCATTCTCGATAATGCATCACGGCATAATAGTGCCTTATCACTATGATGCATTTATCGAACAGCGACATTGGCTCGGTGATGCATTGGGTCATGCATCACGGCATAATAGTGTCTTAGCACTATGATGCTCTCACTTACGTTACTTCGTCTCGGTGATGCATTGGGTCATGCATCACGGCATAATAGTGCCTTAGCACTATGATGCTCCAACTTATGCAACTTCGTCTCGGTGATGCATTGGGTCATGCATCACGGTATAATAGTGCCTTAGCACTATGATGCTCTCACTTATGCAACTTTGGCTCGGTATAATTGTGCCTTTGGACTATCATGCCTCCTCGAATACGCATCACGCGTAGTAGGGCCTTAACACTATAATTCAAGGTCAAGGCATCCAAACCCCAATGCATATCTGGGTAAGCTTTATAATCTTAGGATGAAGCTTCAACCCAGGCCATGACGCGTCAATGAGTAAGCGTCATGCAAAAATTGCGGGTATTACAGTATCCCTCTTGGTAAATTGTTCGTCGGTTCTTTGTATTCTCATTTAGATTCATTGGCTCGTGACATGAAAACTTCTAACGGGTTCATGAAGATTGATTCTTGAATTCATACCATATTTCTCCTAGCATGGTTATGGGAGCACTTCCCAAAATATGCGCTTTTTTCGAGGCCTCTGAACTTGCAGGGAGGCACTGAGTATGCAAGGATACGTCGTTGGTATAGAAAAAATAATACCCCTGTAGATTTTATTGATTTTATAGATAACCGAGCGAGGTGAACTTCAGGCCTTGGGATTCTGAGCATGGGTATATACTTTCATCAACTACTTTTGTTGGAGAGGTCGAGGGGGTTCTCTGGTCAGGTCCAAGGAGGCAAGCTAATTCCTTTTCTATTTGACATAATGCATTCATAAAAAACTCCACTCCAGGTTATATCTTTGCTCTTCGTTTAGAAGGTTATTCGGGGCAAGCATACATCACGATCGTGCGACACGTCACATGAGCTTTGACCAAGACGTACCTCGTAGTCACAATATAGCTTCGTCTATTATAGAGTTGAAGAAGAATTTGGATGTTTGTCTTACTGAGGGAATAAGCATTCCTTTCTTCATTCGGGGTAGGAAACCTCGGATATCAGCCATGTATGCACGCTTCAAGAATGATGAGAGGAGACGGTTCAAAGGATTTCTCTCGAGATCTTCAGTGATGATTGGCGCCCCCTCTAAGGAAGACAAGGCTAGGGATCCCAATTTGCAGAGCTCATCTAAGGCCAAGCGGAAGCTAATTATTGACGCATCTCAGGAGGTAATGGTATTTTATCTGACTTCTTAATTCTGGAAATGTGACTTTTATGATTCTTATTTTTTTTTATTCTTTCCGCTAGACTCGTGGATGAACGTTGTTTCTGTTGCTGCCAATAGTCCCCAGTCTGTAAGGCAAGGACCAAGGATGATTCTTCCTAAAAGTAAGACCATCCCTCGTAAGAATATAAGTGTTCCGCTTTTCATTCTCAATTCTTGTGTATATATATTATTTTTTTATATAATATATATATTTTTTCTTGTCTTGATGTAGCATGTGAGCACAAGTATTTGCATCGACTCTAGTGACGCTCTTGAGACCTCGGGAGATACCATAAGCATGGAAGAAGAACATGAGTCTGGGAAGGAGGATCTTGACGAAACATCTCATACAGAAGAAACCTGCGAAGAACCTGAATCCGATAATATCGATGATGATGAAGTAAGCACCGAAGGTGAAATGGTGATGGACTTTTACGCTAACTTGGGTCCTCCTCAAGTAAGTTCTATCCTCCTTATAATATTAATAAGTCATGTAGGACCCTCGAATTTCTCATATAAGTATAACTATGCTTGAAATTTGCAAAGTATTCGTGAATTTTTGCCGTCAGAAAATTTCAGAAATATAGTGTTTGAGAAATGCCATAGAATCTTCATACGACCTCCGTTTTGGATGATTGAAACCTCTATCCTTATTAGAAAACAATTTCCTACACCCCTCTATTCCAGGTTTTCTTGTTTGGGACGTCAAAACGACAGAACAGTAGAACTCAGGAAGTATCCAGGAAAATCCTGACAGTTTTCAGACACGACTCCGCTAGCCATTTTTGGCATAACTCTTAGATCACTTGTCCGATTGATGGTCCCTTTTAAAAAATTGTATTATACTTCAATAAAAAACTTTTGATATAATAACCATGCCCATATTCATCACTAATTGTTGTTAGCTTCAGAGTTTTCGAGAGGTAGTGAAAATTGCTTCTGAGGCATTTTTTGTAAAACGTCTTGTGATTGTTCCAACTCATATGATCCTTTGTAATGATTGTATATGAGTATGTATGAAATTTTTTATGGCTCATGTTCAAGAATTTTGTGTTTGAGACATTTTGACTCAATTTTTTCATATCCTCTCTACTTTTAGGAAGAGGATGATCAAAATCAGAGAGTTGAGCTTGCTAGTGAGTAAACAAGAATTACCGTTGATCCCGACGTTGATAATGTCTTCTACCCTACTGCAAATCATGAGAATACTTCTACTCGCATGCTTGTTGAGTGTAGTGTTCCCGTCGAGTATCCCGCTGTAGGTATTGATATTGACTTTGGCTCGAGCATGACTCTTCCCAGGTACTTGCGTGTTGGAGGTTTTGCTGTTCTATCCACTTATATTGAGTTATATACAAGGATATGGAAGAAGTTCATCCAATTCTCTGTTGACACTTCCAGAAGCTACAGAGCTTTAGAACGAGACATGCCAAGTTTGTTGCCCATCATACAGGAGATGATCAAACTTCCTCGGAATGAAGTTTCTGAAGCAGTCTTCGAGGAGTGGGAGGAAGCTGTGAGTAACACTGAGAGCTCTAGTTTGAATGTCATGTGGGTTCGTCATCGTCTGGGAGTCATGCGAGAGCATTTTGCTGAGGCATGAGAACTTGCTAATCTGAAGGCAGTGACCAAGGCTAGAAGAGAGGTCGAAAGGATTTCCCAGGAATTGGATCTTGCATTGGAGACTCTTGGCAGGATGGAGAAGGAGTATTCTGTAGGGACTGAGCCAGCTTTCCATGATTTTTCCAGTTTTATGACTTTATGAAACACATTTATGGTTTTTTTTTTTTGGATTTTGAGTAGGTAGGTTTTGATAAGTTATTTGTGGAGATAGATTAACTTCTTTATTATTATTTTTGAAATGAATAAAGATAATTGAATTGATTGATAAACTTGAAAACCTAACTATGAGTGCAGAAATGTTGCACTCATTTTAGAGGAAAATAAATATTGCATAAAAATAAAGAAATATTTGAAGTAAACTAGTGAAGCACTCAGGCTTTACAAGCTTTGAACCACTTTCCATGCATCGCTACTCCTTCTGGATTGTCACGGTTTGTAAGCTTGTGGTGCCCACCTAGTAGATTCTCAGTAATTATGTAAGGTTCTTCCTCGATAGTTAGAGGAACTGATGCGATAGTTAGAGGAACGGTTTTTATAACCGTGTCTTCAATTCGAAAAGTCCCAGACTTTATCGTCTCGTCTGAGAGGTCTTCTTCTTGGGAGGCTAAGGATTGTTGTTGGCATTTATTCTCATTGTTAGAAGTAACTTGACTCGCAAGTGAGTAGCATAAAAAAAAATCAACCATTTGATAAAATAATGGAATAGATCGACTTCTCATTCACATCTTATAGTCGTGACATGATTGTCCTCTAAGCAGATCCCCCGGGTTTTGATAGAACATGGGATCCTTGATTGCAAAGGGGCTTAAGAAGTAGGACTTACTTGGTCGAGTTTTAGAGTCTGAGTCAGATCCTCAAGTTTTGTGGGGAGCCCCCGGTCATATTCCTCATCATTCGTGTCGACCAAGTTCTTCAAGGGAGACTTGACTTGAGAGCGGGTCCTTTCGTAAAGAATAAGCGCTTGCCAGCTACCACATGGTTCAGGGCGGCAAAGAAATCTTCACTTTGTCCTTTCGAGAGATAGAGAAGTTTACACATGCGTTCCATCAGAGACTGAACTGTCTGATTGGTTGACTTCTCTTAGAAAGTGAAGTTTTTGACAGGAAGGGGATTTTTGTGTACTCCTTCATCTTCTAATTGCAATTCTCTTGATTCCACTTTTTCTTTGAAAATATGCTTTAGATTGTTACAATCGCTGGTTGGGTGATTAACATGTCGTTGATAATGACAGTATTTGGGATCCGTCATCTGCTGAGATATGGGAAGTCGTCGCATAGGAGGTAACTAGAAAGTCAGGGAACATTACGTTTGGTTTAACATCTTGTCCCTGTTGCGGCTGTAAAGGTTGTTGCGAAGCTTTGGCTATGTTCTGAGACGGAGTCAATCTTCAAGTTGGTACTGGTATTGAGGTCGGATGGGAGGGAGGGTGTTTTGTCTATGACTCTGGTTGACAAGAAAATTTCCTCTTGGGTCCCTTGTTACTAAAAACACCAATTGATGGTTGAATGTTTCCTTGTTTGTTGACCAACCGTTGATTTCCAGATGTGTCTCCACGGTTTCCTTCCTTGTTAGTATGCTTCCCTCCAGGAGGGCAGGAGCAGTCGTGGCGGATCGCTTCGTGGCTTCGTGTAATTCAGAGAAAATCTAGAATCGTAGATTTTCTAGAAGAGCACGATAAACAGGAATCATACCATAATATAAAGCTACATCAGATGATGGTCCGTCACATTCGGGTCGTGACAATCTAAGGCTTGAATTCTGAATCTCTTCACGTATTTATTGGGGTGCTCATTATTTTTCTAGAACATTCTTCCCAGGGATGACAAGGTGATCTGCTCGGAGACGAAGAAGTACTTCTTGTAAAAGACGTTAACCATGTCCTCCCAATCTGATATATTGTTGGGAGATATGTTGTTATACCACGTGTAGGACCTTCCAGTAAGGTACTTTGAAAATTCTTTGAGACTTAGTACATGATTGTATTCATATCCCTCGATGGATTCGAGAAATCGAGAGACGTGCTCACGAGCACTTTCCAGTTCCGTCGTACAATGAGAAAGTTGGAGATGAGTAACCTCCCGGCAAAGGGATCCTTGAATTTCAGGCGGGTAGGGAGGTTGGTGTTGATGAACCGATGATGAGTCCTCCTTGCCATGATTTCATAGGAGTCTCTCCAGGTCTTCACGGGTGACAAAGTTGGTTGCTGGTACTTCTATGGCGGACGATCAGGAATGATATGGAATCCTTTGTCTATTCATGCCATAAACGTTTCAGCTTCGGTGGCCACTGGAAAGTTGGTCCTAGTATGCTCCGTCATTCGATGGCGTTGTTCCGGCGAGAGTTGCTCCGTAAGGATCTTGAGACAAGCAGGTACCTCCTTCTGAGTAGTATCCATGTCCATCTGAATTCTGGCAAGGACTTCTTGTTTCTTCATCAGATCGGCTATGTTGAACGGATTTGGAGTATTCTCGGTGTTTTCAGCGGTTTCGTCACCAAGAGAAGGCGGAGTAGTAGTATTAGTACGAGGAGGATCAGTAGAAATAGGGGTGTTTTCAGAATCACCACCACCAGTACTACCTGAACCGAATATAGGAGTTATAACCGCTCCAGACCTAAGATCCACCATCTTGAATTACTGAAAAATTAGCTTTTGTAATTGAGAGGTTGATCTCCCGCTATGGTCGCCAATTGTTTTAGATTGAAAACAAATGTATGGTAAAATCATACTTTCAAGTAGGTTCGATAGATCAAAATCGAACAGGACGATCCTAAACCAAGAAATAATCGCTCACGTCCTACTCTAATCATAAAGGTGGAGAAGATTGGGTAGGTCTTAGAGGAGGGAAGCAAAAAAAGTTGAGAAATATCAGTGTGATAGGTAGTGTGTGAAGAAGAAAGGATTCTCTGAGAGGAATCACTAATTATGTAAGTTTTATTTCTCCTGACTGATTGTCTTGTCTGTTCTGTTACGAATAAATGAGAATCATCTATTTATAGTTCAAAGGAAACATACTGATTTCACGTAAGTCATGTAAGTTAGAGAGAGCCGAGAAGTGATGATTGTATAGATTGTAGTAGGGTGGTGCCCGAAAAGTAGGGAAGACCTATCTTACCAATACTTCTCATCCTCTCAAGTGCTCTGTAATCGCATACTACTTGTTACCTTCTTGTTCGTGGATGTGTTGCCACAACGCACGATTGTCGTAGACCGCCAGACAATCCCGCCATGTGTTGTATTTGATATCTCGTGGAAATATTTGAGTAATTAGCCACTATTATTTTGATTAAGTCAAGTTAAGTCAAATGACTTGCTAAGTCAGTGAGGCAAGTTGCGCGACTCACTGGATTGATAATCATACTGATTAGTGTCGAGTTTGTGAAGTTCAGTAGTCATGTACTTGCTTAGAAGTAACATGGCATACTTAATGTCTAAGTATTAGCTCAGAAATGACTTAGCATAAGTCTGAGAAGCATGTGAGGTAAAATATTGTAGAGGGCTTCTTAAGCAAGGAGATCTACTAGATATTAATATAATATTTGATTTTGGACCCATATTGAGAAGAAATGCGTATTTCTGAGGGAAGTAGCTAACAGAGCTAGTACTAGCTACTTAGCATAAATAAGAAATGTGCTAGATCTTTTAATATAAAAGGATGATGTGTTAACGTCTCAGAAGTAAGACCAATATGCACAACTTCTAGTAAATATCAATTATACTAGGGCTAAGAAGCTAATTTCTAGGAGGTTTGAAGTTAGCACTTCAATAATATAGTTAGCACTAAGGTGTTGGCGCTAATGCACTTGTGGATAAGTCGCTAAGTATGGCCATGCTAAGCCAAGGGTGCATTATCCATGGCCATTATTCAAGGGCGCACTAGGTTAGGCCAGAGACCCGTTTACCATGGCTAGGGGCGTATAAGCCACTAGGACGCACTTGAGCATGGGTGGCGCTAAGTTTGCAAGGACGTATAAGCCTAGTGACGCGCTAGGCTTGGTTGGTGACGCATTTGCCTTGGACGCGCTAGAGAGGCTAGTGGCGTACTGGCCACTATGGGGCGTGCTAGAGAAGTTAGGGACGCATATGCCTCGACTAGAAACGCATTGGAGCCAAGGAGTGTGCTTGAGTGTGCTAGGCTGGCCGCTAGGGACGTATTGCCCACTAGGGGCGCACTAGGATTTGCTAAGGCGTATTGGCCACTACGGACACACTAGAGCATGGTATGGACGTATGTTCCACTAGGGACGTGCTAGAGCATGGTATGGATGCATTGGATGCTAAGGCGCATCGGCTAGATGGACCGGTACTAGGGGACGTGTCAACTGGCCAAGGAAATTTATGCCTTTGTCGCTAGGGTTTGGATTAACACTTTTAACGCTAAGGCTGAGGTGCTAAGGTAGTGATGCGCTATCTAGGGCCTCATTAGGCCAAGATGTGCTAGCTAAGACCATTTTAGGTTAGTTGGCGCTTCTCAGGTGCTAGAGTTAACATCAAAAAAGTTAGCGCTTTTAACGTTAATGTAGCTAACTGGTGCCAACGTGGTGTTAACCCAAATAGCTAGTGCTAACTTGGTGTTGATAAGAGAGAAGGCTAATGTTGGCCTAGCTTTGAGACTCAATGCATTTTTATGGCATTGCTTCTTGGTTGTGGCGCATCCAAGAGGAGTGGCGCATTATTTATGGCATATATTCAAGCAAAGTGCTAAAGTAGCATATTTGAGCTCAGAAGAGCAATTTGAGGATCAATGGTTGCGAATGAAGCGTTTAAGCATTATCTATTCCCGAGTTTGATGGATGTTGCTAGAACATCAACGCGCATTCGAGGCAAGTTCAAGGAATTCAGCCGTGGAATTTATGCGACTTGAGACTAGTTCGATATGACATGAATATTATGGGTATTGAGGAGGCTGCAAGGCCATTATAGAATGTTTAAAGAGGATTTATATTCTTAATTCGCTTTTGGAACGTAACTAGAGATATAATATTCTATTTGTGCATAAATATGCATTCTTGTCGTTTGACAAGAGGGAAATTTTACGATTCTATCCCTTGCCAAAAACTCACCATCTACAATGACACACAAAGAGTAAGAAAAAAATCTAAAAAGAAAAAATAAAAGTGATGTATACAATACCTCCATATTTTGACGGTTGATGAATTGCACCAACGATTTGTTTCCACCACGAAAACCTAAAAACTTGAAAAACACTAAAACAAAAATATAAAATAGAACGAAAAAAAATCTCAAACAAAAACAATTGCCAACTGCTCCCCGACAGCGGAGCCAAAATTTTGATACTTTCGTACGTGCAAAAAATTAATTCAGATATCTTCAAATAATACTAATAAGTAATATAGTGGTAGTAAGGATCTTTCCCACGAGGAGCTATGTAATTGTTATTTGTTTTCAACTTCTTATGTAACCAAAGGGGATTGTAGAATTAAATTAAAATAAACTAATAAAAACAAAAACGAAGTAAATAAAGATTATTAAAGGAAAGAAATATTGGTTAGAGGTTTCATCTTCCATCACCAAAACTGCAAGTCAATCAATTCGAGTTAATGTTTAATCCTTCTCATATCAATATCCCTAGAGCATCCCATCGCAGGCGTACTCCGGCAAAACTACTTATATCATCAAAGGCACAAGACCCACTCTTTGAATCCTTCTCAATGGATAACTTGGCGCAAGAGCCACTCAAGTTTAACCAATGAAAGCAATGTTCTTCGTGAATTGAGGTTATTCTAAGAAATTTGGCGCAACAGCCACACAGATTTAACCTTGGGTAAGCTTCTATACATAATCACATGGCAACATCCCGTCGTTAACAACTACATTCTGCTACTTGCGATTAGAGTTCTTAGACAATTTTAGATCTCAAACCCTAGTATAGATTTAGATATGAACATATGATCATGCAATATGCAACTTAAACAAGCAAGTCTTCAATCATACATGGCGATATTAACAGTAGAACATAAACGATAAATGAGATCATTAACATTAAAATTAACCAGCCAGATTGATTTACATGTCTAGGACTTAGGATTACATACCTATCCAATAAAATAAAGTTATCTACTCATGGGTTTCTCAAGACCCATGGAAAATATGCAAGAGAAGAGGGAGAAGAAGAAGAAGGTATCACGGTTCTTCCCCTAAAGAGAAAAACCCTAATTCATTCCAAAACTTCTTTTTCTTTTGTTGTAGATGATATATGATGTTAGATATAAGATCTAGGAAGTCTTCTTATATAGGAAACCAAATAGAGGAGTGCCATGCTCAAATCCCGGTCATACTAGGTTTTGGAAACTCAAAAATAGCATAAAACCCCGTCAAAAATACCTAGCTCACGTATCTGCCTCGGCCACCTGACCCTCCGAGATTTCTGTCTTGCCTCAGACACCTGACCCTCCGAAATTTTTGTCTTGCCTCGATGACTTGACCCTCCAAGGAAATTAAAAGTTTCTGACTTTTCCCTCGATGGCCTGACCCTCCGAGGCAATTCTGAACTTGTTTCTCTCATTATTTCTTCATATATACGAGGTCGAAATAACCTCATTCTTCGTCGTTGGATTAGTATTCTCGTTCTCTTCGATATGGTGGGAAGAAATCCTGGATTTGAATGAGTTCCATTGGGTCTTTGGCATTTATTCCTTTGTATCACTTCATTTCTGTTTCTTTTAGAGATGTAACCTAACAAAAGGCATAAAATACAATAGTAATAATAATTCAAGGTAATTCACACAAATTCTAGCCAATAAGTGTAAGAAAATAGTACTCAAAACATGTAAATTACGCACTTATCACTAAGAATTAGTAATCAACTTTCGGTAGCAAAAAAATTATTTGATTTCTATTTTTATAATTGTGTGTTAGTAGTAATATTGGTTTCTAGCTTTGTAATTCAGTACTATTAGCATTCTTAACTTGGTTTGTTATTTTAAATCCTTATGATTTTTTTTGTTATATGTTCGTCTAGGAACAGTTAATTGAGGACTTGGATAACAAATAAGTATTACAACCTAGCCGAAATTTTGATAGCCTGGTAAAATGTTTGTAGGTTCGGCTACCTACAAAACTTGTCATCCTAGCCGAACTTCTAACAAAATGCATCCTGGTAAAAATATTGTAGGTTCGACTACCTGCATCTTTCACCTAGTCGAACTTCTGATAGAAAAAAGGCTGAAATTTTTAATGAAGTTCGGCTAGCTTTGGTATTTTACTTCCTAGACGAACATTCCACTGGAACTCGAAAAAAAATTGTTATTGAAAGTTCGGCTATCTCGGATTGAGCTTCTCTTAGCCGAACATTGGTTTGATAAGATCCAAAATGTGTCCTCCTAAACGAGCTTGTACAAGTATCTACATCATATGTAAAAAATAAACACAATTCCGACAAGAATATTCATTCATTCATAATATGAGATTTAATGTGTCATTAACTCGATTACAATTGGTTGGGCATATTCTATTTCCTCCGACATTTTCATAGCTTTCAACATCTCCATATTTTGCTCATACAAATTTCACCAACTCTTCATTACGTTGGGGGTTAAATCCTTCTCAATATGAAGTTTGGCATAACAGAGGCATTAGACAATTGAGTTTAACCGGAGACGGATAAAGTGGTTGCCTCTAACCAATGCAATCACCACTCTTCGATGCGGTTGGACACATATGTTTGATTTTGGGGTGAATGTAGTACTATAACCTTTTGTGAAATAATGAACCACACAATTGAATGCGAAGGCGATTAAGTGCCTACAAATTGACATTTACATTCAGTGATCCTCTTTAATAGGATTGGCACCGTCTAGACGACGTTGAAATTTAATAAAATCCTC
Source organism: Papaver californicum (assembly GCA_023531435.1). Taxonomy (NCBI): domain Eukaryota; kingdom Viridiplantae; phylum Streptophyta; class Magnoliopsida; order Ranunculales; family Papaveraceae; genus Papaver; species Papaver californicum. The sequence continues at coordinate 2,795,095 of JAJJMC010024384.1, forward strand.
ATTCACCCCACAATCCTCCCCTATCATCATTGTCTTGTAAAATACCGGGTTCTCTCGTAGTTTCAGCAACAACTTTTGCCTCAAATAAGTGATTTCATAACCATTGTATTCCTTGGCATGGTATGTAAACGACCTTAGTTGTCCAACCGCAGTGTGAAAACCACAATTACCATCGCCAGGGACGTCTTCGGTGGATATGACGTAGTCATGAATGATTTGAGGTAGGTTTTCCAATAATTTTTTATCAACAAATGTTAGTTTATCATCACTTGCTTGAATCTTTTGTTGATTGGGAAATATGGGAGCCTTTAACTTCACGTCTCAGAGAGTTGGTTCACTTGGTGGCACTGGAAACGTCGGACCTTTTTTCTTCATATCTCTTTCACTTGGTTCTCCATTTTCCTCACTACTTCGACCTCGTTTCTTTGATTCCTCCACATACAATCCGAATTAGATTAAGTCGAATATGTGTACGATAATCTCTAAGGAGCTTTGATAACCCTGTTTCTTTGGCAACGTTTCCTTGGGTTACAAGGAGGCTCGAATCTACTTAAAATAATCTTCCTAAACTTTGAGTTAGGCTAACAGAGTAACCAATACATCCCTTTTGAATGACATTCCTATAAGCTCGTTACCCTATCGGTCTCTTTCTAGTCAAAATTTTAAGCTTAGGTTCGCGTTTGGTAACGTGTTCCTAAAGCGGGCAAGAAGGAAAGGATGATGAAATCCCGGTCCTTATCTTGTATGGCCAGTTCTTTCCCTTTACTAGAAAATAATTCTGTATTCAGTCTTCAACATATATGCATTACGCAGGAATACAGAAAATCCACTTGCAGGGGTTTCGTGGATAGATAGAGTTTGACCTCCAGTACCAGACGGGCGATGAACCGTTGAAGTCGACTCGGGCCACTGATTCATGTGTCAGTATACGAACCCAAGGGGCTGAGACAATATCGTAATTATCGTCCTTCCATGTGCAGTTTATATTTAATACTACCCTTTTGTAGGGTTTAAAAATAAAAATAATATCCAAAACAATGTCCCAAATTGTCAAAAATATCCAAAAATAAAAGAAAATAACAAAAACAATTAAGATTTCCTAACACAGTTTTTCTAAATTAAAATAACAAATAAAAACCCTAAAAAGTAAAAATTAAATAAAAAAACTCTTTGGCTCAATTTCTTTGTGTTTTCGTTCCAAAACCTGTAGCAAAAGAGAAGTACCCAAAAAACGTAAAATAGAACAAAATAATAAAAATATAAAAATAAAAATAATACTAAAAACAAAAATTAAACTAAAAATCTAACCTAAAAACAAATCCGCGTCGGCGGCGCCAAAAATTGATATGTTTTAGAAATAGTGGTAAAAGATTCGATACTCAATCTTGTGAAGATTTGATTTTTAAACCTAATTTTTAGTACTAAAAATAAAAAAGATTAAAGTAAAATTGATTTAAGATTATGGAAAGAACTGAGACTAAGGATTCCACCATTAGCCAATTTTTCAAGTGATTTAGCATTAATAATTATCTTGCAGAACTGAGACTAAAGATTCCACCATTAGCCAATTTTTCAAGTGATTTAACATTAATAATTATCTTGCAACTCATACATTCAATTGATTCTAAATATTGCCAAAGTTAGATTTTCAAAATAATAGTTGTAAGTCAAAAGTATAAGACATCAATAGCTCTAAACTAAGCATGACCCATCAAAAGAAAACACAACTAATTGATAAAAATCATTATTTCAAATTTAATTCAAAGAAAATAATCATAAAAAAATTGTAAAAAAAAATAGTAAGATAAAAATATACCACTTTATTATTGGAAAATGGCTTCCTCTGTCGCCTCAGCAATGGGATCTAGCTCCTTGTGTTGTAAACACTCTCAAGATGTGTATTCATGGCTCAAAACATTTTACAAAGATCAAAAGAGTGAAAATTGTGTAAACAGAGAGTTTGCAACGGTGTAGTAGCGTTTGCAGACTACTGTTTCCACTGTTACAGAAAGAAAGTGCTTCCGTTGAAGATAAACGTTATTGTTCTGAAGATATCCGTTGCAGATAGGTTGAAGAAACCGTTGCAGCTGAAGATAAATGTTGCAAAGACGAAGATACCGTTGTTGTTCAGTTGAAGAAATCGCCGCCTATTCTTGTTCTTCCCTCCAACATCAGCACTTTTTTTTTTTTCCTTTTTTTTTCAATTGAAGCTCTCCATTTTTTTATTCGATATCTTTGCTTTATATAGGCTCCATAAACCCTAACTAGCCCTCCTGGATCGATAAGGACTTAAAGATCAATCCAAAACAAACTTTAATTCCTTGTTTATCCGGAAAAAGACTTTTTTTTTAACTCAGAAGTAAAATCGATTTCCAACCTGTTTCTTCGATGTAATTGACGTGTGGTTATCCCTTTAGGTTTCTGCTTCAATTTGGAGTAATAAAAACGCGTTTTGATCCCATGAAATCCTTTTAACCAAATTTAACTGAATCTCACGCGTGAAAATATGCTTCCCGCCTTTCTCGGATTTGAAAGGAAGAGAAGGGATGCCCTTATCCGATGTGCAGGTGCCTATATCACACTTCTGGGTGCCTTTATCAATTTTTCCGGGTGCCTTTAATAATTTTCTCATGTGCTACTAACACTTTTCTAGCCAATTTTTTCCACAATTATTTATTTTCCAAAAATACCTACAAAGACGTAAAATCACACAATATTTACAAAATTGAGTACCAAAAAAATATGAAATTGAGAACAATTTAGACACTAAAATATGTTTATCATGAGCCAAAGGATCTCAATGGTTAGCGTTGAGGTCACCATGATTCTTATACATAACCTTCTTACTCATTTGTTTCCTTGTTACTTTGGTGCTTTGCCCTGCCCTTTTCCGGTTCGTAAATATTCTCCGAAGTGTGTGGATAAAGGATCGCCCTCATGCCATCCCAATAGATTTTTTGTCGGATTTTGTTCATGTTGCAATACATCTCGATTACGGTTCTTCCAAGTTCGGTATCCCCAAACTCTTCTCCGGGCTCTTCCGTGGGAGGGGTAAAACTTAATTGTTTCCAAAATGGATTAATGCCGCCTATAGGAATCACACCATGTTCATAATTAACTATAATATAGCGACAAGGTAATCACATGGACTTCTTCATGTTACAAACACACACCCCGTCCAGCTTGGTGTCTCAATCCTTAATCAGCTTCACTTCTACCATCAACTTATTAATACATGCATAGAACACGTTAAAAGGAATTCCCTTGAGCAGCGGTTCACTAGCCCATTTGTTAATTTTGAAGATAAATATTTTTTGGAACTTCTATTTTATTCTATCAATGTCGCATTAAACACGGTCACAAAATTATCAACACATCCAAAAAGATTCTTTCTTAACCGGTGGTGAGCCACTCTACCAAACTCGTAGATTGATTTCCCAAGTGTTTATGGTGGTTGGTAAATACATAAACAAACCTCTCTTTGTGTGGTTCCAACCATTGGTCAATCAAATACGGTATAACATCGTGATACGCGTCGTTTACACAACAAATTAATTCACTTCTTTCTACAAATTTAACTGGTAATATAATGTAAAGAGTTGTTTCCACGAAAAGTAGTGAGTTTCTAGTTGTTATAAAGTAACCAAAAAGGGAGTTTTTAGATTTTGAACAGAGTAATTAAGATAAAGTAATAAGAATTTATTTCAAACAATAAGAAGAAAGGTGACTAAGGAATCCTTCGTCGTCACTGAACGAAACTTAATTAACATACAAGTCTATTTATTATTTAATTTATAGTGTTACCAACCGTAAAATAACAATATCTGCTATCCCTGGAATTCCTTATTTAACTGGTACGGAAGTGCTCGGCTACCATATTCTATCCAACTAACCCACCAAGAATAAGCTCTCTGGGTGTAAATTAGTGAACGTTTTACACTTTGTGAATTAGGTTGATCCTAGCATCAGACCCATAGGCTCGGCCCGCTTACTAGTGTTATCTTTATACACAATTTCTTAACAGAATCCCTCTGTCATTTCTTGCGATGTATTACTTGTGTATTGAGTGACAATCACACGTACCACGCAACTAAAAACTAGTAGAAGAAATATTAAAAGGTTAATTTAATTGATCATTTTAAATAAGAACCCTCAATTGGGGAATACTTTCACAAATTGGGGGTACTCACGGTTACATAGGAATTGATTTTGGATAAGGGGTGTTTTTTTAATGATGAAATATCCATACTTCCCTTACACTAATAAAAAGAAAAAGAAAACCTATTTGGTATCCCCCTTTATTTCTTCTTCAACTGTTATCCCCCTTATTTCTTCAAGCAACAATCGGTATTGGTATGTTGATTAAGGAAATACCGACTGTTACAACAAGTGGTCATAATACCCCTTAGGCAATACCCGTATATTGGTACAACACGACAGACTCTGGTGCAAGTTTTATAAGGTTGAGGGTCTGTTCTGTCAGCAGGAAGTTAAATTAAAGCTTTTTTCTATTGAAGATGGTGATGAACGGAGAAGATTATAGGGTGATTGAGGGTCTGTAAATCTAAGGAACAATGGGTTAATTTCGATTTGTATTGGAAGCAATGCAAACTTGAGTTCTGAGAAGATCTGGGAGAGTTTTATGGCCGCGAGGCTAGTTAAACAAGTGGTGATGATGACGTGGTTTTACATGATGGGAGATGGTGTGTGATGAATGTTTGGAGTATCGCTTTGTTTAAGAGCAATGGGTTTGCAAAGAAGGAGGTATGGAAGAGCTTAGAAATGAACGACAAAACTTCCTTTCTATTATAGGAGTCACAATGAGTGTTTGAGAAAAGGTCTGAGTGACCAGTTTTACATCAAGTTCTTCTTGATGATAGCCATGGGCTCCGGTGGCTCATGAATTCAGAGTTTCGAGGTTAATACAGGCTAGGACATGCAACACAAATAGGAAACAAAATTTGGATCACGATGATTCATTGCTTTAAGCTAGAGAGATCGAGTTGTCGTTCGTAATGATGATGAGTGGAGGAGGTTGAAGTAGTTTCTCAGAGTTCTATTGGACAAGAAATGTTGGGTATTGGTCAGAAGGCGAATTCCGACAGAGTTTCAATATTGTAAATTATTATGATCATAATTGTTACATTCGGTATTGGTATGTTGATTAAGATAATACCGCCTGTTATAATCGGTATTGGTATGTTGATGAAGCCAATACCGATTCTTGTTCAACCAGTGCCGATTCTAACTCAACCAATGTCGATTGTTAGCAACCAATCGGTATTGGTATTTTGTGAAATTTTGACATATTTAAGGCCACGGTCGGCATTGTCGTGTGATAATACCCAATGTCGATTCTATTTTACCCAACGCCGATTCTCAAGGTTAATTTAGCCATTGTAAAAATTATTTAGATAAGGGGTTCTTCAAATTACTTCATAATATTTTTTTTTAGTTATCCCCCAATTTGTGAGAGTATTCCCCAATTGAACAATATTCTTAGACATAAAAACAATAAGGATAATCAACAATAAAAATAAAACTAAAAATAAACTTGATTTATGAAATTAAGATTTCGTTATTCAGGACTTTGAAATCATCCATAATTAAAAAATAAATTATCTAGATATAGTTAATACTATTTAGAAATCAAATCAAATAAAATAAAAACAAACTGAAAATATGATCGTAGCCAAAGAACATCCACCGTCTCCAACACTTCTCAAATAATTTTTCTCTTTCTATTTTTTTCTGTGTGGAATATGAAGTTATGCTCTCGGCTATTAAGACTTTATTTATAAAGTTTTGTCACCACCTATTTCCTAGAGTTTAAACTGAATGGGTCTCTAGTTATGCCTTATCAAACTGCGTGCCGACCGGCTGACCTCTCGCACACGGACTATACACAGCTGCCTCACACTTTTATTCTTTTCTTGATCACTTTACACGCTACAATTTGGTCCATTACCTATTTTTCTTTTGATAAAAGCTCAGTCTTTTTTATCAAACTCAAATTTCATTCTTCCCTTACTTTTCTCATTCGAACTTTGCCATGACATCTTCTCTAGGAGCATCTCCAATAGCAGGTGTAAAAAATCCCATGTGAAACTCTTATTAAGACTTTAAATTTATATAGTTTACCCATATAATAAATGTAGGACCCCACAACTAATAAACTATCTCCAATAGTATATAATTTAATCTATATAATATCTCATGTGATAAAATCTTAACCGTTTAATTTACTTTAAATAATTATTAAAAGGGAAAATTGATAATAAAAAAAATATGATGTGGAGGTGATCCCGAAAGTTAGTTAAGAATTTCTTAACACCTTCATATTTAGTATCTCATCCCTCCTAGTTTGTAGGATACTACTGGAGATGAATTTGTGCTAAATGGGGGTCTAAAATCTCATGTGCCATGAAAAGATAATATTTTGACCCTCTATTGGAGATGCTCTAACTCGAACAGACTGCTAGTCCCTTGCTGTCTCAAACTCTAACCTGAGATCATTACTGCCATCAATACTGGCACTCAAGACTTACCATCATCAACAGCGACTTTCAGCTACCATCAACCTTCATCCACCATATCTCACGATAACTCGAGCTCAAAAATACAGACTCACTATCATTATCAATTCCATCTTTCTCAAGTTCTATCTCACTCCCATCTCTTCTCGATCAACCATTCTGCCTTGCTATATTATTTATCAACAGCCTCATTCAATCACCGAAAATGGCAGCTAACTTCATTAATGTCGTGAACTGCAACACCCAAACTCCCTGATCATGGAAACAATCACCAATCACAGGTGTAATGACCCGACCTTCCACCGATATTGTCCCCACTTAGCCACTACGGTCATCCAGCAGTGTGGGGTTTTTTACTGCCACCGTTGTGGTCATCCAGAGTTTCACGGGAGGTCACTCATCTCTGGATTACTCCCGTCCGAGCACACTTAACTGCAAAGCATTTTGCCAACTCTGGAGCCAATTGTGTTAAAAAGGCCTCGGTGTTAGGAAAGGAAAAACCATTACCTATATTCCAATCGGTGAACCCTACCTGCTGAATCGGGGTATTACAATACCACCACCTTAAATTGGAGTCGTCCTCAGCTCTAGAATATATATACAAGCTCAGATCTCCGACGTTCCCTGCCCCTCATGAGACCAGTACCTGGAACACCCCGTCCAGCGTATCTCTCACCCTCGGCAGGTGACCCGTCGTCGGTTCTAATACCATTTGTAATGACCCGACCTTCCACCGATATTGTCCCCACTTAGCCACTGCTGTCATCCGGCAGTGTGGGGTTTTCTACGGGCACCGCTCCGGTCGTCTAGTAGCAGCTTCCCAGGAGGTCACCCATCCCTGGATTACTCCCTCCCGAGCACGCTTAACTGTAGAGCTTTTTGCCAACTCTGAAGCCAATTGTGCTGAAAAGGCCTCGGTGTTAGGAAATGACAAACCATTAACTATATTCCAACCGGCGAACCCTACCTGCCAAATCGGGATATTACAACATGTTTTCTCTTCGTCTCTGCCATGATCTCAGTTCCATTCTAAACTAGCTCGTCATCACTAACTCGTCACAGCCATGAATCAAACTCTTCAATAATGGCATAAAATAACTCCATTGATCACCGAGATCAACAATTGCCATTAAAATAACACCATCATTGCGCCAATTACCATCTTGATCTTTCACTAAAATTCTCCACCATGAACACATTAGCTTCCATAATTCAACAAGCCATCAGTGCTGCTACTCGTACCCAGCCATGGTAGCAACCACGACCTCACTCTGTTTACTATCAAAACCAACTCATACATCATCTTATGATTAACCCACATACAGTAGCAGCCTTGAGAACCCAAAGCTCGAAATCCTTCAATCAGAAAACCCATCATCATGATCATCACTGCTGGAAAAAGAACCCTAATTTTTTCACGATTTAAGTTTGACGAAGATGGTGGCTGCCTGAACCCTGAACCCTTAATCAAAAATGGTGGTGCCTTTAACAGTATTTCAAAACTGGAAGCCCTGAACAAAATTCTTTGGTGCCTTTAGTAATTCCCTTTAAACATGTTTTCCCCTTAACTTACGATGGATTTCCAATAGCAGTTTCCCTAGAAACAACCAATTTGCCCTTAGTTCTTGTTTTGCATATAACTTTCTTATACGAAGTCGGAATGACTTCATTCTTTCGCCATTGGCTTTGTCTTTTCGTTCTATACGAGATGATGAAAAGAAATCCTACATTTGGATGTTTTTTTCTAGGTCTTTGGCCTTTCTTCACCTGTAGCACTTCTTTACTTACACAATTAAGTGTCAATTCACTTATTTTGGACGATTCCACCTAATAAAAGATAAATAAACAAAAAAAACATAATATACAATAATTAACAAGAAATATAGCAAATAAGTACATGAAATTGATACTCTAAACATGTAAAATATGCATTTATCACATCGGGGTACTCGGGGCTATTCTAATGCTTGATAAATATCGCAAGATTTAGATTGTAATCTTCCTCGGTAAGAGACCAAACAAATGAGTCAAATTCACCGGAGAAACAAACCCTTTAGATTTATTTACTTTGTATTTTTTATCAAATTCCTTTTTTGCGTTGGCTTGTTTATCTTCCGGTAGCTTTTTAATCTCATAGCCTCTTTACTTTGGTGGTAGAATTCGAGGCTTGCACCTATTCATCATATTACACAATATGTGGAATGTAAAAAAAGATGATTATGTGCTAACGGGAAGACTACCTTAATTGCATTCATTAATGCGACTTTTTTGTTGATGACTATAACTCCAGGAATATCATCACCTAGTAAGATTGACTTCACTTGTTACAGCGCCCATGTGTAACTTGTGTCATTCTCATCCTTTAAGAAACAAAACGCCATGCTAAACGGTGACTTGGTCGACCTCCGCCCAACAACATTCAACAACGGCATATCGTACTTATTAGTCTTGTAAGTGCAATCCATTATAAGAACTTGATAAAAGCATTGCGCCAATTGAAAACACATCATATGTGCAATAAAGAGATGTGTTATTTCTCCATACGGACCTACTTGCTTTTGAACCGCGTAGTTTTTGCTGTTGTGTCATAAAAAACAATTACTGCATTACCTTCATATATCTATCTTCCTTATTTTTCAATGTCTCATTTGCATTGTAAATGATGGAAAAAGAGGAGTGGTTATCCTTGTTATCTTGTTTTAGTTTGCGAAGCATATTAATTGGCGGAATACGTATTTTCCTCATCTTAACTAGTTTCTCAATTTCAATATGGGTGAGCCTTGTGGCGATCCTTCAATATATTCCAAAGGAGGGTGGTTATGTCTACCTTCCGCAACTTTGAATAATACCAATTTTTCAATTTTTTGTTGAAATTAAACACAAGCTTGAACGGGCAATTGATCTTCTTTGGGATAGTTACATTTTCCCCATCGGTATTTTTGTTATACACATAACCTTTCTTCTTGTGGCTTTTGGACTTACAACTTCTCTCACAAACCATTTCAAGGCGGGTTTCGCTAGATTTTCCATTCAAAACTAATACACACATATCCCGTCTTGCATGTTTTCTAGTCCAACTTTTTGCTTCATCGGGATTCTCCCATGTCTACATTGAGCAAAATATAATGTTACAAAGCTAGACAATTTTCTTCCAAGTATTTATGTACACATAAATTGGTAACCTACCAAGTCATTCGTGTAATGATGGGATTTATCTTCTACATAATATCAATTGGAATAGGTTGATCATCCATTGGTACAGGTTCCGATTGGATCTACGAAATATATGATAATGTTAATTGCGACAAAAAAAAATACTAAAACGTTTGCTAGGAAGATATATCGACCCAACCGAACATGCGAGTTCGGCTAGGTCGATATATCTACTTAACCAAATATGGAAGTTCGGGTATGACCATTAATACCATACCTTGCCGAACATTCTACTGGACGCCAGCAATTAAAATTTGGCAAGGTCAAAAATATGTCCTCCGAAACGAACCTAGTACATCTATTTTTCATGTTAATTTGTAACTTATAGTTCGATTAGGAATATGTTGGACTTGAACTAGCCGAACATTACACTGGTTCACCCAAAATATAAATTCGGCTAGGAGTTCTTGAATTAGGTAGCCGAACTTAGTACAAAACTCTATTAAATCCAAGTTCAACTACTTGTTCTTCATTTTCTTAGCTAAACTTATATCAACCTAGCCGAATTTCGGCTATAAAGTTTATATTTTCACCAAATTTTAGCCAATTCAAGCAACAATTATAGTTGAGTATCCCAAACATTATAACCTTCATATTCTTCGTTGTGATCCTCGTTTATCTCGTAAAAACCATCATTTTGAGATTGAGATTGGTTTTGAGGAAGAATACATTCATCATCTAACAAATCATTCATTATCGGATCGTTGTGAAGATTAACAAATACTTTGTTTACTTTATGATTTAAAGGTTCAAATTCCTCCGAGCTTGCATGTGAAGATTAACAAATACTTTGTTTACTCTATGATTTAAAGGTTCGAATTGCTACGAGCTTGCACTAGAAATACTCATTTTGAATTTAAGAATCACGGAACCTAGGTTTCAATTTATATTTTTCCAAAACTATTCTTCTCCTTCTTCTTTTCCCTCTCAATAATTCAAATTTGCTAACACAAAACTAACACAAACTCAAATGCTTTATCTAATATCGCTAATCTAATCTAAAACTAACAATCAATTAATTCAACTAACTTAATTAGGAAAGTGTATTTTGGCCATCAACTAAATTATATGGATAAGGGGGTCTTAATGTTACTTCATAGTAATCTTATCAAAATGGTGGATATCCCCTCAAAAATCTCATGGTCCCCAAAAAATCATTCTATCGAAGGCATTGTGTAGTTCGAAGATCCTTACAACTAGTTAAAGTAACGAGATTGCTGGGGCAGGAATACAACCCGAATACAGTTAAGACTATCTCATTTTATCTGTTTCCCTATCTGTCGAACTCTTTTTTTTATAAGAAAAAGAAATATCATTAAAAGAAATAAAGATTCAGTCAAACATCGAGAAAGCTGCTAAGAATTGAATTCAGCCAAACCCCAACATTCCTAGACCTTCTACAAAACTTTATTGCCTTATCATCCAAAGTTATTATATAGTTTCTCTTTAAGAACTTTATTTTGACAAGACTAAAAGAATTAAAGATGACCTTACAATTTTCCAAGATCGAATTATTATACCAAAACTGTTGGTTAATCTTTAATATAAATGCTTCAGCAACTAATTTAGCATCGCTAATACAACAAACTTTTTACAAACTTCTCTCCTTCGCCCAAATTCCAGCTTCCGTTAGGGTCATACTCTTTGCCTCTTCAGCATTGATCGATAATCCTGGGACGATCTCAGGGCCGGTCTTGCATTCTTTGTGGCCTCATGCAAAAATAAATTTATGCGGCCCCTTATTAAAAACTATATATAATAAAAATTGCATTATCATTGTTAACCATCTTAATTTTATCCAAACATTCCGATCATTGAGGTAATATATAAATTGTAGTGTGCAGTGACGGAGTCAAAGAAATTTTCGTTGGGGGATAATTATAAAGGTGAAAAGCGCACCACTAATTTGGGGTCGGAGGCCGCCAAAATAAAAATTACTTTTTTTCTATAATACCCATATAAATTGTAAAATACTTCAATTAGATATTAACTTTGTGATATTTTTATAGTCAGTAAAAATGCATTTTACTGATTAATTAGCATCAATAGTATTGCTAAAGAGAAAACATTTTTAATTTGGAAAAACACTAACTAAACCAATTAATATAAATATATAATTAAGTAATACTACCTCCGTTTCGGGAAAAGAGTTACTATCACTTTTAAAATTGACCTGAAAAAATGATAGTAACACTTTTTCAGAAATGAAAAGAGTATTATTTTAATTATACGAGATTTTTTTTATTTTTATTAAAGTATCATCATTAACCGATTTTCTATATTTACCAACAAATGATTATGAATTTTACTGAAAATATTGGGATAAGTATTATGTTTGTGAAAAATACACTTGCTATTTTTTTTTGTTTCCTTTACAGCATTTGATGTTTGTGAAAAATACACTTGCTAATTTTTTTTATTTCCTTTACTTTTTATTTCCTTTACACAGCATTTGATGGAAAAAAAATCATAAATATTGTTAGTAAGCGAGTCAGAATTTGAACCATAAAATATGTCCTGCAGTTTTTAGTGGGGCGCAGCATGTACAGTAAGCGAGTCCTTTCATACACTTTTCCATGGATTTATAAGGGAAGTGGAGTTCTGTATGACTTGCCATCAAGACAGACTAGATTCTGACTTGGAAGATACTGATGAGTTGGTTTTGCGCTCTACAACAGTTGAAACAAATTGGAAGAAGGCTAAATATGAAAATTGTTCTTATAAGACCATTAAACTGGTGAATTTATTTATACTATTATGCAGGTTAGTTGCGATCTAGCTAGGCAATCGGCAAGTATCTTTTTGGGTGAATATTGATCCATTCGATCCCGTTTGAATTCGAAAGACAATTTATGTGTCCATTAATGAAACCCTACAATTTGTTAGAATACAATTTGTACAAGTTGATGTACATTTTCACTTGTTACATGTTTTTGTAGAGGGGAGATGTTGGTTTAGAAGCAGGATGTATGAACTTACAAACTGAAAAAGAAAAACACTACAATGGAAGTTCATTTAATAAGGCGAAATATGTTGAGGAGAACTTGTCAACTGGACTCGCACATAATTTGACAGCAGATGCAATGCTACAGAAGAAACCATGAACGCCACCAAGAGTTTGCTGCTGTGGTACATAATATTGAACAAAAAGAGTGTTAAGTGTGTGGGCACAGTGGACGTGACAAACGTGACGGAACGAAGTTTACACAATTCATTTCGTGAGGTATGGAAGAGCAACTATAATATTTTCAGATCAAATGGAAAGGTAGAATAAAAAAAAGTTTTGAAATGCTTACCTCCACGAGTCGCAGTAGAAGCATTGTCATTGTGCGAACTAACATCACAATGCCTAGAACGGAAAGGCCATAAAGAGGATAACTGATTCCATCGCCACCCACCACGACGGTTCCTAGCCCCATGTTCATCTGTTCCTCCTACACTAGCCGAGGTGTCTTGACTGTCGCTATCACCTTCCTCGTGAGGTTGTTGGTCATTGGCAGCTGGAAGCTCATTGCGACAAACAGGGCACGAATTGTGAAGCCTCAACCAGGGAACAATGCAGTCAGAATGATAGACATGTTTACATGGCATTTCTCTCACATCAACACCAAGTTCAAATTCATCCTTGCAAACTGGGCAAGTTGATTCATTATTGATCAGATAGTCGTGTCATCTTTACCGTCGGCAGCATCAATAGCTGATCAACAGCTCTAGGATTCGTTCCTCAATCAATTCGTTCAACCCTGGTCCAGCAAAATAATTCCTTGGATCAACAGCTCTAGGATTACTTGGGTTAAAAGTAGGCAAACTCATATCCTCACCCTCATCCTCATTGGTGGTTCTACGACGAGAACGACAAGAATGTGGGTTTTGGTGAGAAGAAGGAAAGAGAATGTCATAAGACCAAGGAGCACGACTACCATTATCATTTTCATACTCCCACCGGTTTCTCCTGAAACCAAGATCAGAGCTGCTGCGCCTTCGACAGTGAAATGGATGTTGTTGCGGGGGCGGTTGCTGTGGATTAAGTATCATAAGAGAGAGAGCTTCTAATAGATGAGCTTCCGGAGAGGCATCGATTCCAGAGAGATCAAGTATAAGTCTAGACCTTGGCCTAGGCCTAACTACATCAAGTTCATGTAAGAATTCACCAAAACACCGAGGACAAATGATTTCAGATGGGTTGTTTGAAGAGGCAATTCTTACGGATCGATGATATTGGTAACACCAATATAGACGATACGTTCTTTGGATGTAGTTAACTGAGCTAACAATTGAAGTTGAAGGTGACACAGACATGTCGATGAGAAATTGATTATGAATGAACGAGTGTTGATGAAACTTTTGATATTACTACTACTACTATTCTTGAGTTTTTTATATCTATTTTGCCTTTTTTGGAATCGCCGAAAGAAGGAAAGAGAGGTTAGATAAACGTATAGGGTAAAGCAAAGAATGACTTAACTAAAACTATCCACATAAACAACATATGGAGTTGCCGAATAAAAACACCATACGGAGTTGCGCAAAGAATGACTTCGGCAGTTGCGCAAAGCAATTCTGAAAATCTCTTGCTTACCCATTCTCATATGTAGTACTCTTAATACAACAAACTTGAAAGGAGGTTTTGCTTTTTTAGTCAACCAATTATGTTTAATCAAGAAATCTTTAAGCTAAAAAGAAGAGAATGATACCAAAAGAGAAAAGAAGGGTTTACTCGATTCCAGATGAAGGAGATAGCACTAAGCGTCTTGTTGATGCATCCAATGGAGTTTCCTTCACATTCACTCTCACCCTGTGCCACAGCCGCTGGAGCTCCTTGCTTTATTTTGATTGTATCATTAGGCTAGGCAGTTATAAAGGACCTCCTCCTCCAGGATCCAAATTAATTATGCAACTTGTTATAACGAGAGATCAAACGAGAACGATAAACAGATAAAGAACACAGGGATTTAACGTGGTTCACTAACTGTTACGTTAGCTACCTTCACGGCAGAGAAAACCAGAGTTTTATTGCTGAGCAGAATACCAAAGATACTTACTCTAGGTACAACGTATGCATATATATAGGGCAAAGAAATAAACCCTAATTCGACTAGAAAGCGGAAACAATCCCAGTCATAATACATTACGTATACCGTTTAGGCGGGGGGCTCTGCCCCTCGGACTCCCCGTAGTATTCCGGCAAACAAATGATTCAAGGCATATCAACAAATCTCCACCTTGACTTGAATCCTCCCAGCAACAGAAACAGATGCACCATGACAGTGCCAGAACATTTCTCTGCCTCAGATGCCCCTAGACAGGGGCTCAGACTATTGACTTGTGATATTGAGCAAGTCCAAACAATGTTGGAACTTGCTCTCAGGAACTGGCTTGGTGAACATGTCAGCAGGGTTATCAGCTGTCCCTACCTTCTTCACTTCAATTCTCTTCTCATTTCTCAGAAAGTGATACCTGACATCAATGTGCTTTGTCTTCTCATGATGGACTTGATCTTTGGTTAAGCATATTGCACTCAAGCTGTCACAATACACTATAGCCTGATCCTGATGTAAGCCTAGATCATTAACCAGCCTCTTTAACCAAATTCCCTCCTTTGCAGCTTCTGTCAAGGCCATATACTCTGCCTCTGTAGTAGACAAAGTAACCGTAGGTTGTAGAGTTGCCTTCCAGCTTACAACAGAACCTCCAAAAGTGAACACATAACCAGTCATAGATCTCCTACTGTCCATATCTCCAGCATAATCAGAATCTGAGAAACCAGCCACTAAACATCGGGTATCGTTCCCATAAAAGAGACCGACATCTGAGGTACCTCTAAGATACCTGAAAATCCTTTTAACAGCTTGCCAATGTTCCTTCCCAGGCTGAACCATAAACCGACTGACCATACTAACAGCAAATGCTAAGTCTGGTCGAGTGCAGACCATAGCATACATCAAACTTCCAACTGCGCTAGCATATGGAACTCGAGATATGTACTCTTTCTCCTTATAAGTCTGAACCGTGTACATTCCCAACTTGCTGTTAGATGCCATTGGAGTATCTATAGGCTTGGATGAAGACATTCCAAATCTGCTCAAAATCTTCTTGATGTACCCTTCCTGTGATAGGAATAGCTTTCTCTTCTTCCTATCCCTATAGATTTCTACTCCCAGAATTTTCCGAGCAGCACCCAGATCTTTCATCTCAAACTCAGCACTGAGAGACCCCTTCAGCTTCTGAATGTCTGATTTATTCTGAGCAGCGATCAACATATCATCAACGTATAGAACTAGATAAATACGTGAACAATTCTGCGTATCATTGTAGTACACACAACAATCATACGGACTCCTGTGATAGCCAAGATGCACCATATAACTATCAAATCGTTTATACCACTGCCTGGGGGACTGTTTTAGCCCATATAAGGACTTCTTTAGCTTGCAGGCATAATTTTCCTTACCTGGAACTTGGAATCCATCTGGCTGGCTCATGTATATTTCTTCTTCCAACTCTCCATGCAGGAAAGTTGTCTTCACATCTAGTTGCTCAAGTTCCAGATCCTGATGTGCAACTATGGCTAGTAGCACTCTGATGGAAGTGTGCCTGACCACTGGTGAGAAAATCTCGTTGTAGTCCACTCCCTCTCTCTGATTGAAACCTCTTGCAACCACTCGTGCTTTATACTTGACACCCTCTGCAGCTGACATTCCTTCCTTCTTTCTGAAAACCCACTTGCAAGTAATTACCTTTCTATCAGCAGGAAGTTTTACAAGCTCCCAAGTCCCATTTTTGATAAGAGACTCCATTTCTTCTACCATTGCGGCAAGCTATTGTGCTGACTCGTTTCCAGATACTGCAGCCTTGTAGGTGGACGGCTCGTGATCCTCCACCTCCTCGGCCACCTGCAATGCATAACCTACCAAATCGTCAAACCTGTACCTCGCTGGAGGTTTTATTCCAACCCTTCTAGGTCGGTCTGTAGCAATGCTCCGATGTTCAATTTCCTCTGGTGGTGCATTCTCAGACTCATCTGCATCTTGCTCTTCGGTAACTGATGGTGGTAGTTGGTCGTCAACCAACTTAGGTGCCTGATTCTCCTCTGGACTGAATTGCACCTCCACCTCCTTAACACCAACCTCATTTTCTGGTGCATCAGTGACCTTCTCTCTGGATGTCAGCATAGAATTTTCATCAAAAACTACACTTCTGCTCAGTATAATCTTATTGTCAGACCAGATCCTGTACCCTTTCACACCTGCACCATAGCCCATGAAAACTCCCTTCTTAGCTCTTGGCTCCAACTTCCCTTCATCTACATGATAATAAGAAGTACAGCCAAAGACCCTCAGTTTTGTATAATCTGCAGCTTTTCCAGTCCACACCTCATAAGGTGTTTTGCAGTCAATGCTTGTGTGTGGGCTCCGATTGATAAGATAGCAAGCTGTTGAAACCGCTTCTGCCCAGAACCGTCTAGCAAGACCTGCATTCGAAAGCATACACCTTGCTTTCGCTAAAAGCGTCTGATTCATTCTTTCTGCTACACCATTCTGCTGTGGTGTAGCCCTTACTGTGCGATGGCGAGCAATACCCTGATCTTTGCAGAAATCATCAAACTCAGATGAACAAAATTCTAGACCATTATCTGTTCGCAGCCTCTTGACCTTCTTCCCAACCTGATTATCTAACAGAGTCTTCCACTCCTTGAACTTACTAAACGCCTCACTTTTATGTTTCATCATGAATATCCAAGTCATCCGGGAATAATCATCAATGATAGACAGAAAATACCTGTGACCGCCAGAGACTCAACACGAGAGGGACCCCAGCAATCTGAATGGATATAGTCCAGCGTGCCTTTGGTCCGATGAACTGCCTTAGGAAACTTGCTGCGCTGTAGCTTCCCAAACACACAATGCTCACAGAACTCAAGGTTCTTGGTCTTATGACCCCCGAGAAGATCTTCCTTTGAAAGAATTTGCATTCCCCGTTCGCTCATATGAGCAAGCCTCATATGCCATAATCTGGTCATATCAGATCCCTGAATTTCAGTTGAAGCAACAACTGCAGAACCTGTGACTGTTGAACCCTGTAATACATACAAAGTTCCATGCTTGACACCCTTCAGAATCACATCAGAACCTTTGCAAACATGCAAACCTCCACCTTCACCTTTGAAACTGAAACCCTTGCTGTCTAGCAGACTCAAAGATATCAGATTCTTTGTCAAGAGTGGCACATGCCTGACTTCCTTCAATGTGCAGAGCCTCCCATCATGTGTCCTAAACCTGATTGAGCCGATTCCAACCACCTTGCAGACAGACCCGTTTGCCATAGAGACACTGCCCCCATCTGCACGGCTGTACGTAGTAAATAACTCTCTTTTGGGACATATATGGTAGGACGCCCCAGAGTCAAGGAACCACACATCAGACTGATGTGTGTAATCATCTGTTAGCAGAACAAAATCTCCCTCAGATGTGTTTCCACATTGAGCTACTGCTGCAGATCCAGAGTTATGTTCTTGTTGCTTCTTCTTCTTAGGACATTCCCTCTTCCAATGACCTTTTTCCTTACATATGGCACAGACGTCCTTTGGTAATTTATAGCCGAAATTTTTCTTTCCCTTCTTACCGTCCTTGCTTCCCTTTGCCATCAACCCGGAAGCCTGATTTTCTATACCTGTTCCAGCAGCCTTATGTCGCATCTCCCTGGTATGAAGAGACGACCTAACCTCTTCGAGCGTTATAGTATCCTTTCCGTGGATAAAAGACTCTCTAAAATTCTCATACGACGGAGGCAGAGACACCAGCAACATTAAGGCAGCATCCTCATCTTCCACCACCTCATCAATGTTACGCAATTCAAGCAGAATAGTATTAACTTGATCTAGGTGATCTCTAAGAGGCGTGCCTTCAGACATGCGCAGACTGAAGAGACGTTGCTTCAGCATCAACTTGTTGGTCAGCGATTTCGTCATGTAGAGGCTTTCCAACTTTAACCACAAAGCAGCGGCCTTTTCCTGATCTGCGACTTCAGTTATTACGTCGTCCGCAAGACACAACATAATCGTAGAGTGAGCCTTCTCTTCCATAGTCGCATACTCAGCGGTGGATGTATCTGCGCCCTTCTTATCTGAAGCTAACGGCAACCAAAGACCTTGTTGCTTCAACAAAGCCCGCATCTTGATTTGCCACAGACTAAAACTATTTCTCCCGGTAAACCTGTCGATCTTCATCATGGATCCGGACATCGTTCTCGGCGGAAATCGAACCTCGCTCTGATACCAATTTGTTATAACGAGAGATCAAACGAGAATGATAAACAGATAAAGAACACAGGGATTTAACGTGGTTCACTAACTGTTACGTTAGCTACCTCCACGGCAGAGAAACCAGAGTTTTATTGCTGAGCAGAATACCAAAGATACTTACTCTAGGTACAACGTATGCATATATATAGGGCAAAGAAATAAACCCTAATTCGACTAGAAAGCGGAAAACAATCCCAGTCATAATACATTACGTATACCGTTTAGGCGGGGGGCTCTGCCCCCCTAGCCCCCCTAGCCGGGGGCGTTGCCCCCTGAACCCCTGACTCGCTGACCGATCAGCGAGACCACCGCCGAGGGACTCTGCCCCTCGGACTCCCCGTAGTATTTCGGCAAATAAATGATTCAAGGCATATCAACACAACTGTCTTTTGTTTGTATTTGATAGTGATAAGTACTTGCACTTCCATGACTTTCAGTAATTAAACTTACAACCAATCAACAGATCCAAAATCCCTAAACAAAACGGAACTCCAAAGAACATTTGGATCCTAAAACATTAACTATTCAGTTTATATTTACCTCAAAGGGGTATAATGCATGCATGTGAAGCAATAATTTCACATAACAACATCCGATGATGATTCATCGGCAATACGGCTACTGAACAACAATAAAAGTACTTTGTTTTACATACAAAGGTAATCTTACTAGTGTTCCATCTAAATCCAAAATGCCAGATGTTGACGTCATCATCTATAATCATCATTAATAATAATTGATGACTTATGGAGTATTTTCTGTACGAATACCACTGTTGCTTTTAGAGAACAATTTGCTAAACCCATTACGATTTTTTTCAGACCTACAAACATGATTTACAGATGAAGAAGCTGATGACGACGATGAAGATGATGCTGGTGACTCTCCACTATTACCATTTGTGTTCCCGGAGAGACCAGAACCATCATCAGCTGCTTGATTTGCAGTCGAATGATTGACTGCTTCAGTCTTCGGAAAATAAGCATCATTTGAGTGCAATTTCCAATATTCACCGCTGTTTTTATTTGGGGTCAGTGTTGATCCTCCTGTTACATTTATATCAAGTGGCTTCTCGTCAGAATCCATCATAAAATCCTCCAGTGTTGCCAGTGATTTCAGTTGCTGCCCAAGAGAAGCTATCGTCTTCTGACACTCTGCTAATTTACCAGCTGCGACAGCCAGTTCTTTATCCTGCCAAAAGACAAAATTTCACTAAGTTATCCTTCAATGATCTTTATCATGATAGGTAGCTGGCATTCAATCAATATTGCATGCCATCAGGCATCAGCCTGCCAGGAGGAATAAAAGGTGGATCCATGTACGAGTTAGTACTATGCAGTTGTTACTAGCCCACTACAGCATTGGTTCAGAAAAATAGCAGCTGATCCCACTTTGTGTGTGCCAATACTGCACTTATTAGCCTTTGCACGTAGTAGTGTACGAGTTAGTGCGGTGTCAAGTTGTATGGTAATGTTCCTATACAGAAGATCAAATGACTTGCCATGCTTCCACCTTTCCTTTCGCCCAGTAAAGTTTTCAACATTCGTAAGTCATAAAAAGCAAACGAAAGAGTATAAGATATGGTAAGAGCTAAGCTTAACTAACCTGTTTTATCTTCAACTCCCCATTAGAGTTGGTAGCTCGCCTACGCTCGGTTTCAAGTCTCGTTTTAGATAATTCTTCTTCCAATGACTCACACTTGCTCATAATTTCTGCTGACATTGCTCGTTCGTCCTCGACATCCATCTCTAATGAATCCACCTTAGCACGTAGTGTCGCAACCTCTTCTTCCATCACTAAAATTTGGGATTCCATTGCTTTTCGCTTTGTATTCGTGGATTCAATTTCTAATTCAGTTGCCTGCTTTGCTATTGCATCAAGACCCATCTTGTTTTGTAGCTCCAACAACTTCTCCTCAGTTTCCCTTAGCCGATCCTCAGATGTCTCCAGACAATTTAGACTCTCAGCTAAAGCCTTCTCAAGCTCTGCTTTCTCTACTTCCATCTTTTCTAACTTTTCTTCCAGTTCGGCTGTCCTCTGAATCATGGCATCAAGGTCTGCTTTTAATTGATCATGGCCCTGCCCCTTATCATCATTATGTTGTTGGCAGGAAGCAACTGCTGGTTTACTTTCAGTATCAGGCAATGCTGCAAGTCTCTCCATCTCGAGGAAATCATCCATGAAACTGATATCAGCGGAAGAAGCGGATGTAAGGGCTCTATCGCCAGCAACCTTCTCGTCCTTCTTGAACTGATCAAGCTCGGTGATCAGAGCCGAAGCCCAAGAGCCTGAGCAGCCTGGCTCGGACTCATTTAGCTCCACTGCATTACAATTAATATTATTTAACTTGTGAGGTAGATCGTTTTCGATTGCAAGTAACCGGTCTAATCCGTCTGATTGGCTATCTGTGAACGATTCCACATATATCGAGGAGGAAGAGGCAATGGTGAAAGGTTTCTGATCATTGTTATTAGCCTTGCGAGCAGCGGCTCTGAGCCTGCGGCACTCAGCTTCGAGCTTGGCCACCTTTTTTATGCTTTCTAAACGCTGCTTGCTGACTGTTTCGGCAGCTTGGACACTCAAGTCTCTCTCCAGAGTCATAATTTCGAGCTCCTCTGCTTGAGAAGAAAGCTCAAGCTTTAGAGTAGAGTTTTCCTTCTCGGCGGCCTCAAGCTTTGGATAGAGATCAAGATTGAGATCAGTACTAGAAATCTCAGGCTCAGCTTTTGCAGCTTCAAGTTTTGTCCGGAGCTCGCTGAGCTGGCTTTCAAGCTCAGTTTTAGTGGATTCCCATTCATGGGTTTTCTGAACGACGACTTCATGAATCTTCTGTTCTTGTTCCTCTCTTGCTTGCCTAAGCTGTCTGACACACTCCTTGAGAGCCCCATCGAGATGACCCACCCGATCTTCAAGCGTTGAATTCTTTTGAACTGCAGTTTCAAGCTGTTGCTTGAAGGCCGCCGCTTCATTTTCTGCCTTCTCCCAACCTAAGAATGGATATTTTAAACAGAACATCCAGATTAACTCTTCAGGGACAATATTTCATATATTACTAACATTTCTAATATACATACAGGAACTCAAATTTGATAACAGCAGCTAATAAGATGCAAAAGAATCCTTCCATCACGGTTTTAGTTTATTAACAGTAGAATCAACTCACAGTTTTCTGCGAGTATCTTTACCTGAAACTGCTTCTTCTGCAACTTTGGCATGTTGCTTTACTAAGTCCTCTTTGGCGCTGATGTTCAAAAGAGCTGCAGAAAGTTTTTCTGTCAGATTCCTCATATTGTCATTAACCTCTTCAACACTGGTTGCAGATTTTGATGTGACCTCTGGGGATTGTGTATTGTCCACCAGAGATGCCTTTGATTGTTCCTGCTGCATTAATTACAATTAGAACAAAAGCTCAGTACTTTTCTTACTACTTCATGCAGATCAGATTAAAGGATTGAAGTCACAAATTTGAAGTTAACTACTTACAAAAGATTTGCAAAATCCAACTATTGAAAAGTAAAGCCAAGAATACTTGTTCTGTTATTCCCAAAGTAATGATGGATTCTTGGTTGCCATGTATTCAAAACTTTTACACAGATATAAAGAGGCAGTGAAGTACGCTGACACCTTATAAAAGTTAGTCCAAAATTCCTAGTTCAACTGGTCTCTCTTGACAGTGTCCTTACAGTACATCGTTTAGGAACTGCAATGTCCAACATATGCATTCTGCAAGGATTAAAAGGATAGCAACTATGATCATCTTCTTTTACCTATGAATTTTTTCACCTCATTTTGGTTAAGAAGGGAAGGGGATCTTTCCAATAGACTCCTTAAACAATGCCAAGTAGCTATTCTTCTGTAAAGTTAGTAGTAACATGTAACTGTGTCTTATGGAATTTAGACATAACTCAAAAGAAAGAAACAAAATTAGGGCAAAGAGAAGGTCACTCGCATTTGCATTTCATTCTTCAGAATCTAATACTACAGAAGTTTTATGTTAAACAAGAATGTCATTATTTGTAAAGGTAGCTTTTGCTTTTGTGACTCCAATTAAACTAATCTTCTGAACAATAAGCATGTATTAACCATGCACATATCCTATTAAAAATGGGCCTCTTGTTTTTTCCTAAAGGTACAAAAGCATTTACATGTTTCATAAAAATACTATTGTTCTTGCACTACTTTGTTTGAAGTCTTGGTATAATTACCAGCTCAATGCTAGTATTCCTATGTATATAGAATTTCTCAACGATCTTCTAAACCTAAAATTACCTAGAAAAGGGAGTACCCTGGAACATGTTATTCTCGTCTTGGATTCGATTAACTACACTTTGGGTGAAGGAAGACAAACTTCTTAAACTGCATGCTTCGGAATTGCCCTAGTAAAATTCTTAGTATTCCCTCACAATGACTGGTTTTCAAAATCCAAGGACAGAAAATAGTAACCAAATTGGCAAATTCCGCATTCATAGAAACACACCAATAATCACTTTCAAAGGTAAACAATTCCAAAATCTATTACAAAAAGATTAAAACCACAGGCGCAATCAGCAGTACCAGACCCAAGTTGCAATTATCCAACCAAATTTTAGTCAAAATGCCTGAGAGGAGGACTTAATTATAGCTCTAAAAAGGGTTACTCTTAAACCACCTACCTGTTCATCAGAGTATCTTTCAGAATGAGAAGATATTGATCCTGAACTTTCTGTTTCACCAGGACTCTTATCAGAAGAAGATCTCTTCTTCCACAGCCAACTCCGCCGATCCATCTCAAGATAATAACTGGACTCAAGAACACTCTAGCACCTTACACAAACCTCACCCTGCATTTATACATTCTCATCAATCAGTCACTGAAATCAATAACAAAAACCAATTTCATACCTAAGCAAGTACACACAAAAAAGACACCTTTTTTTTGGGGCTTTCAATCTGAAATGACAGCAAAAAGAAAGAAAACAAACGGAAAAGAATGGGTTGATAGATGTCAAAACCTAGTTTTGTTGATTGAAATGGATGATGATTAACTGTTTTAACAGAAGAAAAGAAAAAGTTAGTGGCCTCCTACTTCATAATCATTATCTCAGCTTTGCTTCAAATCCATCCAAACTTCACCAGAAAATTATTTAAAGAAAATTTCCAAAATAGATTATGTTCAGTACAAACAAGACCAAACACCCAAAACAGTTGTAAAAAAATCCATCTGAACAACAAAATCAGCACCAACCCATTGCTTATAACACACAAAATCTGAACAACCCAATTAAATAAAAATCCCTACCTAATCTTCAAAAAAAACTCACATTAGAATGAAAACCCCCAAATTTGAACTCATGGGATAATTTATAAAAGTAAAAAAATGCTGACAAAAGAAGATGAAAATGATACCCTTTGACTGAAACCACAGATAGATCAGTAGAAGAAGACCCAAATAGAATAATTCAAAATCACAGATCAATGAATAAATTAATTAAAAATCTTAAATTTAAAGAGTTGTTTTGTTCCAGTAAAAAGATGTCAGATAGTAGAAGAAGAGGATGAAGAGATAAGAGTATTTCTTTCTTGTTTTACCTACTGAATTTGTTTTCAAAAAAGAAAGGAGAGGGAAGAGGAGGAGCATGTGCAGTAGAAGGAAAGACCTAAAAGAAGATGAAGAAACTCATAGAGAAGAGAGAGATGACCCCACTTGTTCAGCTTTTTTTGGGTTCTTGTTTTTGTTTTGAAACTGAGTTTTGCTCCTTATTATTCCCGCGTCTCTCTATCCCCATTAAAAACTATACTTTTTGCAGAAGAGAGAGAGGAGCAGCAAGAGGAGGAGGAGCCAGCCATATCCCTCTCTCTATTTCTCTCTTTAGTCTGTCTGACTGCACTTTTCTCCTCTCTCACCTCAAACACACTCTATGACTGGCAGCATTTACTGTTTGGACTATTTTTGTTAATTAAGAAAGAGAGAAGAAATAAAAGGAAAACAGATGTAATAATTGTTTATTGTTTGATCCTCTCAGGTTGTTGTGGTGTGTTTTTACTACATCAGGATTTCGATGTTCGTAGTCTTGTGATTGACAGGTGGGGTTATATAAGAGGTTGATTTTGTAATGATTTGGGCTCCTCCTTTTTGAAAAAGGTAGGAGTGTGATGTGACATCCGAATCATCGAGTGTGATTGAACTGGAGTGACGTGTCTAGTGGCATTTAGATATAGTACACTGTGACTCGGAGGTATTTGAAGTTTGAAACCTCCACAAAAGTACAGCGATGTATTTGACTCCAAGGGTGTTTATCTGTCGGAGCAGGTATTATGTCAAGTACGAAAGCCAATATAACTCCGGTGTCCGGCCAAAATTTTTAAAAATTGTACCATAATCAATATAAAATAATTTAGAAAATATTTTATTTTATATAAATTTTGATATCTTTCTCGATAAATTACTATTCTAAAACAATAAAATAAATATATTTTAGTGAAACACATGAGTAACGGGTATGTACCTCAAATAACACGTAATTTACCACCATAAAATAAAAAAATTCTTGCGATCCGAGAACTTGGATATGTTACATAACCTAGATTGTACCTCGTAATTGAATATTAATGTATAAGCTAAATTTTGTCATGTGACCTCAAAATTTAACAAATATTATAATTTTCTTTGTGGTTCAGAATTTATAATGGGATGCATAATTTGTTTCTCCTAAAATTTACGTCTTGATCTTACATGTGCTTCGTAATCCAAATCTAGAGTCGTGACCATCTAGATGGAACAAAGGAAAAAGTTTCATTATGGAAAGAAAAAGAGTTATATTCTAGTTCTGTTGGTAAACAGATTGAACTCACTGGTAGTACACACATTATACGCTTTTATATTCTCCAACTCGTATGAGTCAGTGAGGATTGGTTCTCGAGTTCAAACCTAACCTATCAATCAACACAAGAAAATAAGACATGGATTTGTGGGAAATACCTTACAATATACATTTCCTTACAATAAGGATTTGGTTCTCGCTATCCAACTTCATTCAATTCAATTTCTGTTTCAACTCCTCTTTTTCTTCTTCATTAATTCGCGGATTAGACGGACGATTAGAACCCCTACCTCTAGCAGGATTTTTAGTGTGAATCCTTTTATAGTTGTGTTCAATTGACGATCAAAGTTTTGTGAATCGATGTTTAGTCGGCGATGATGAAACTGAAATCGGGTTAAGGTTCGGTTGTGTACAGAAGGGAAGAAGAAAAAAACGAAACTAATTTTGATTTTATTAGGTTTGGTTTTTAATTTAGTAGAAGGGTAATTATGTAATTTAAACTAATCAAGAGTAGTTTAGTAAATTATATACCACCAGGACATCCCTTAGCACCAATCCTAGATATGATAATCAAATTGTTATAAGGTGACGGTGGTTTTGGAGTGCAATGGTGGGTTTGCACCAAATTTATGAAACCCACTAAAAGTACTTCATGTGAAAAAGGTGGTTTTGAGGCATTTTATTTGGACGGTCCACAAAAAAGAAAAAAAATTGATCTTGTAATTCTAACTCAATTTTCATTTGAACTATTTAAAGTTTGGTATCGAGTAAATGTCCAACACATTGTTTTGGTACCCAATATTTAAAATATAAAAGGTTGGTACCTTGACCCGTCAGAAACCGTTAAGTCAAACCCTGACCTAACTAAGTTATAACTTTTATAATAAAATGTATGTTATTACTTTATTAGCCTTATCATTAATAACAATGACTCTGGTTATCGTAACTTCCAGTTAGATACAGTACATGATATGTATTTCAATTTCTAATCTATTTGTTTTGTCGGGCTAATATTCTAAAACTGAGACAAACTAATACCTAAATTCCTTTTTATAGTGGATTTGAGAACACTTCCTAGATGCTGCCAAATACGAGCCATTCAATTACCTACAATGATTACCCATATCTCAGCATAAACCATCTTCATGGTTAAAATTCCATTGATTTACACCACCTGCTGCCAACCTGAACTCGAGAATAAACCCATTTCTTCCGATTCTTCACAAATTCCTTATACAATTCGAACTAACATTTATCTCTTAGTCTCATCCATTCAACACATTAATGGCAATAACTCACTCGCTAATCCAAATTAAATTTAAAGTCATCACTTCTAACCCTTCTCACACTCTAAATCACACAAACCCATCTTTGGTTTCATCACAGGCTTTTCAAAACTTCAGATTATCCACCGTTTCTTCACCATCTTCAATTGCACCAGCTCTTTCTCTTACCTATCTTTTCTCGGCATCAAAAAAGTACTCATAAAACTTGTACCACTAGATCCATTTCCTCTCTTCAAACTCGAGTTTCAGATGCAACACATCATTCCAAAGCCTTCATACACCCATTTAATTCAATTTCTAATCCAACTTCATGGGGTAATAAAAAGTGGAAAAATCGGATGATTAAAAGTTCTTATTTGATAAAAGAAGGTTGGGTTTGAGACGGATTTGGATTTTCCAAAGTGATTCGAGTTTGTGTTGTATTTGGGCAGTGTTATAACAAGAACATAGAGAAGAAGAACGGATGTTGCCATGGAAGAAGATGAAGAAAATGGTGGTAAGGTGTAACCGTGTGATTAGTGTTATATATGCAAACCATCAAATAAGCCGTAAGATTTGTCGATTTCTGACCACAAGATAAAATTTGTAGGGTCACATGCTAATGGTCCGTTAATATCGTTAAATAATAATTATTTATTATTTATTTTAATTATTTTGTTAAAAGAAGGTTAAGTCAAAGGTTTGACTTAACAGTCTCTGATGGGTCAAGATACTAACCCTTAATATATTAAATATTGGATACTAAAACAATGTGTTGGACATTTTATGGGTACCAAACGTTAAATAGGCATTTTCATTTTAACAGTTTTAGCAAAAGAGCGTAAGAAAACAAGAAACCCACGTCAATTATGGATAAAATAATAAGCTTTATCAGTTATACTGACTGCATCTGAGAGTGTACCGATCCTTCCATAGTGTACTGGTTCAATATTTCAATGTGACCTATTTGCAAGTAAATTAGGAAAAAATGAAAAAAGTTGGTTGCAACAATCTCCACCAAGACTTACTCAAATAGCTCCCGTTGACCCAAGTTACCATCAATGCCACAGTTATATTTGTGGAAACAAATTGACCCATAGGAGTTTGCACTTGCCTTCAACTTTCTATCCAGTTACAAAAATCATACATAGAGTGTTGGATATTTTCAGTATCTTAGAAAATAAATATTTTTCATATTTTGTTTGTCGCTACAAAAGGGGTTTCGTGATTAAAATTTCAGTTTGAATACGAATATATACGATAGTGCACATGGTTGTCTATTGGAGATGAAGAGGCATCCACAGTGGGTGTAATGGTTCACATGGATGTCTATTAGAGATGAATAGGCATCTCCAATGGGTGTGACGGTTCACATAAGACACAACCATGCTCATTGGACACCATATGTATCTATCGGAAATGAAGAGGCATATTTCCAATGGGTGTGAACCCCCAATATAAGTAATGATGATTAATTCTTCTTTTATAATGTGAAAAATGTTTTTTTTTTGTTTTCTCTCCTTTGTAACCAAATTGTACTCGTGAATTATATTCGGAAGGGTCGAATATTCGTCTAAAATAATCTTAATCGAGCCTTGGAGCCGGAAGTACAACCATCCTCTTTTATAGTAGAACAATATTTTTTTGTTAGAGTTTTGGAATATTTAACGTTTGATACCCAGCAAATGTCCAATATATTGCTTTGGTACCCAATATTTAAAATATTAAGGGTTGGTACCTTGTCCCGTCAAAGACTGTTAAGATAACCCGTTGACCTAACTGACTATTATCTAATATCTATAAAAGTTAATTACTCAGCGGCGTCAATTTACCGTTATCATGTGATTTTTTTAAGAAAACATGTGACCCAAACAATTTTCATCTTGTGGTCATAGTTTGATTGATCCAAAGGCTACAATGAGTTTATCAAAAATACACTTCTATTACACCTTCCCTACTACCACCTCTTTGATTTCCATGAAACAAATCCACATGATAGCAAAGAAGGTTAAGTTTGAGAGAGTTGTCGGTGAGAATGAGAGAAGATGGTGAGATGAGTTACCCAGATTAGAACAAAAAGAGCCGAGAGAATAAATTGAGGAGATACTCTTGCTGCTAGATATGCGAAGAACGAAAAATGGTTCTGAAATCTAAATTTGACGAGAGAAACAACTTAGAGAAGTTAGAGATGATGATTTATGGGTTTGAAGTGTTTTCAGTGGCAGTAAAGCAAAATGAAACTTGTGTTCTTCTTATATTTCGAATTGACAGCCAAGAGACATAACATGTGGTGGAATTTGTTTGTTGTTACTACCATTAAAATTGTTTGTGTTTCTGAGAAATTGAAATAGAGAAATAGTAGTTGATGGGTTATAACTGTGGATGTGAATGGTATTTCTGGCTAATTTGAAGTATTGGTCGAGAAAATTTGGAGACCGTGGTTCAAAACAAATCGTGAAGGGGATGAATTTCTTTCTGGCTTTTTGTCGAACAAATGATAGATGTAAACTGGGGATGGAGATTGTAAGCTTTTGTTGTATATTCTAGGCCTCTTTTATAGATCCTTCCCTGCAGGATTCATTTCCAACTAAAACACAGCATTCCCAATCCATTCTTGAAACCATTTTAAACCCCAATTGAACCCTAATTGAAATCCCAGATTGTTGAACCCTATTGAACTCTGTTGAACCTTGATGGAATCCCAATTGATTATGAACCCTGATTGGAAGTTTTAAAATCCAAAAAATGCTAGTTAAAACCATGTTCTTATCATCAACACGTAATTGTCAAAAATAAAACAACCAATCTTTAATCTTTGCAGTAACAAACATAGTTTTTTGTTTTTCTTTCTGTGAGTTCGAGTATGATTATCCATTTTTAAATGATTCCAAATCAACAAACATAAACATATTCAGTTGGAATGGAATGGAATGGTGGTTGATTCAAAAATAGTGTATGCTTTCTTTAATGATTTCATACAGTCCAACAAGATCGACCAGAACAGAAAAGATATGAATTCTCTAGATTTATCTTTGAAAGGGGAAATGAAAATGGATAGGTTGACTCAGTGGTGATGAAAGATTGAGACATATGGAGACTGAGATACATGGAGATTGAGACATGTGGCATGTCTTTAACTGGAGGTAGGATACTCTAGCCATTGTTACAATAGGTAAGATTAATAAGGTAATAACCCATGTTCAGTTACATAAATTCTATTTAAGTTAAGTCAACGCATTGACCTGATAGTCAATGTTGGGTAAAGGTACCAACCTATTATTATTTTAAATGTTGGGTATGAAAACAATGTATTGGATATTTTCTTGGTACCAAACGTTAAATAGCTCAGAGTTTTTCATCTTCTTATTTATGTCAAATTTCCAACAATTTTAGAGAAATATTTCGACAATGGAGGAAAGGCGTTATTATTGTCTCTAAGGAGACGATATCCGTAAAACCGTAAGCACCATATGCTGGGACGGATTAGTCTTTAAGGATAAAGTGATCCTCGCATCGATTAACCAAATCGATAAGTTATCTAACTTTATATTTATTTGTTTTATGTTTGTTGCATCACTATGATTTTTGAGAAATCGAAGCCGAACAATATTATCCTACAATCTTAAAGACTAACACGTCTTCGTACTTTTGGTTTCCTGTAATACCTTTTAGTGCATGTGATGTGAATATGTGAACTAGGCATGTTTTATATCGGAAGTTTATAATTTAGTCCACAAATTAATGATGGTGTTGATTCCATGGTGAATTAATTCAAATGCACATGTATGCTTTATATATATAGTAAGTACATTGTACATATCAATGTATCATGTTATGCATTACATTATAGTGTTACTTGTCACTTAATTATTGTACAATCTATACGGTCAATATGTAATGGTGGCGCGAATTGATATGTATATGCAGACGACAATCTTCATAAGTGTTTATGAAATTCAATACATCAATATCGTATTAGACCAAAGTTGTGCGTTTAATCAAGATCATTATTGTTGTATTACTTTTCTTAATTAGGTAAGCTAGGAAAATTTTAATTTTTGTATTTGCACCAATAGTGTATCAATTTGATGTGAATCAAAGAAGTGGTATCAACTGTGTGATTCATAGCATTTGAAAGATGTCATGAAATGGGAGGACAATATATATGACAGTGTCACACAAACTTTTCTAATTATTGGAATTCGTCGAGATTGTTGTGATAACAATTTTACGACTGAGATATAATTCTTGCTATAGGAATTATAAATTTTAAAGTATGGAAATTGGCATGTCTTAAATGATATAAAAAAAAACGTGAAATATCCGTCAATATATAACGTATTGGAAGATTGGACGACCAACCAAATTTCCTAGAATGAGGTGTTATGATATTACCGACGTATAATTTTGAACATTTGTATTACATAATGTTAACTGTTAAATAAACATAGTTTATATGGATACAAATTTATAGAAGATCGAACATGAGTAGGGGAGTTACTCATCATATAAATATATTTGTTGAGATAACAAATATAAGTTGCCTACAAACTGTGTATGCCTTTATTGAATCAAGTCTATGAATTAACGATAAATGTTAATTATGAACATTAGAGAAGTTACGGATGATTTTGTAAAATCAATGATTTTTTTTTTAATAATGTTGATTAGAATTGATTGTATTAGTATATGCATGTAACGAGGAAAAATGACTTAGAAACTAACTTGTAGAGATCCCACTTTTGAAGAAGTCATATCAAGCGATCTTGGTTAATTATGAATCAGGATATGATTTATAACGTATCTAACAAGACTTATAATGAAAAGTCAAGAATACAAGTCTTAGACATTGAATGGTAAGACAATTACTCAAGTGAGGAGTAATTGTGGTTAACCATTGAAACAAAGGAAACCTGGCATTCCCATCTATGAAGAGTCTCCCACAGGAAATGGTTTTCAATGAAGTATACAAAAATGAGACTAAGGTTTGTGAAAGAACGTTAGTCACCCATAACAAAAACCCAACCTATGTTTTGAAAAAAAAAAAAAAACAAGGTCCATTGGGTACCAACAAGTTATGAGAGTGATTTTGGTGCACGAAGTCAAAATTTCTCATTTTAAATTAGTGCAATGATTCTGCATGAATGAGGATGAATGTGCATCCTTAATAAGTCTATGTTGGTTTACAGGTGTATCGGCAAAACACCTCAAGAGACTTACCAATATGAGTATGGAAATCAGGTTGTTTCCTAAGTGAATAAAACCGTTCTCTAAATCAAACACATGAATCTAGGATATAAGCACATGGCCATTAACGTGCTAAGCTGCAGAACACATTATTCTCTGAAATCGATATGTGTGCAGATTCTGTTTTTATCGCAAGGGGCTCTTGGTTCAAGACTGGGCTTACCATAAAACTTCGATAAGACTTTGAATTTCTTACACTAAGTGAAGGTTCAAATCCAGAAGATACCTATCACTTATGTATTGGTTTTTACGATGATGCTTATTCCCAACTTGCTTGAACTATGTATATCGGTTTCATCCCACTCGGGTATGTAGGAAGTCACTTTAGTGGTGCAACCACTCCGGTTTTGTAAGTTTTTATTTTATTTCATATTTTTTAGTTATTGAAAATAAGGGAGATTGTTAGGTCTTTTTAATACCATAGAAAATAAATGTTTTTCGTATTTTGTTTGCCAC
Source organism: Papaver californicum (assembly GCA_023531435.1). Taxonomy (NCBI): domain Eukaryota; kingdom Viridiplantae; phylum Streptophyta; class Magnoliopsida; order Ranunculales; family Papaveraceae; genus Papaver; species Papaver californicum. Next base: position 2,827,913 of record JAJJMC010024384.1, read on the forward strand.
TACGAAAGAGGTTTCGTGAATTCAAATTTCAGTTTGAATACAAATAGGTATGATGGTTCACATGGATGTCTATTGGAGATGAAGATGCATCTATAATGGGTGTGATGGTTCACATAAGACACAACAATTCCTATTGGGCACTATATGTGTCTATTGGAAATGAAAAGGCATCTCTAATGGGTGTGAACTTCCTATATAAGTAGTGATGATTAATTCTTCTTTTATAATGTGAAAAATATTTTTTCTTGTTTTCTCTCTTATATAAGCATCGTTAGAAGAAAATCTCTCTAGTGTATTCTTGATCGAATCAAGAGTGTACAAGTCTTGAATTCGATAGCGTTGTTATAAGACTTCATTGTATCCTGAAGGCAGTATTCAATTACCCAATTGTACTCGTGAATTCGGAAGGGTCGAATATTTGTCTAAAAAAAATCTTAATCGAGCCTTGAAGTGGGAAGTACAACAATTTTCTTTTAGAGTAGAATAACAATTTCTTGTTAGAGTTTTTCGTCCTCTTATTTACCCAAATTTTCCAATATAATGTACCTATTGACACAAGGTTCTCGAAAAAATTCATGACTCAAACAATCATGACTTCATCAATCACAAGTTCGAAATATGAATGGAAGATCGAGAGTTTTTATAGTTCGAATAGCGATAAACTTAACTCTAATGAGTTATATGCATTTGGTCTAAGTCGTATGTTCTTAGTGACACACTTCTTTTCTTACTTTTTGCATATTTCCTCTAGAATATCTACTTTTGAAAGCTCATATATTTCGTGTTAACATTTTCAATAACAAGCATAACTGAGTATCGATTCAAAAGGAACCCATGTAACTTATCCATCAAATAAAGGACACATAACTCTTGATAGAACTCACTAAGTGATATTCCTTTTTAGCGAAGAGGCTGGATCCTGGTATATTCATTGTAATTTCGCTATTATCGACCAACAAGATATAACACAAGCAATAAATTATGGTACACTAATTCTCTTAATTATTTTTTTCTAATTTTCAAACCACTCTTTCATTACTTCGGAAATCTTCAAAATTTAATTCTAATTTCTTCAAGAAGATACGAACCACTGAATTTTGTTAAGAAACGAAGCTTGTGCGTATTTTTTAGTACGCACAATCAGAACTGTCGGTTTTTATAGGAAGTTTACTGTCAGACTTTTTCAGTAATATCTCGACTTGTTTCTGAATTTGTTGTTTTTGCCTATAAGTTTTATATGGTAGATTATTGTTTCTAGTTTGAAATGAGCCAAGAACCACCCATTTTCATAGAGTAATGAAGTCTACATAATTTTTTGAACACAAGCTATGCAATCTAAAATTTCACAAAAAGTATGATGTTGTTTTGTACCTACATCTCTAGTTCCTTGAGTTATTGAACTTATTCTTTTTAATAGTAAATTTTGTATGAAAGGATAGCTTCTTTAGTTTCTAAAATAGTAAGATTTGTCGATTTCTGATTTGAAAGGGAACCCGTGGTAATTTTTTAGTACAAGTGGTTTAAAACAAACTTTATTGCGCAAACATTTTGATATGGTATATTAGATGGTTCTGTGTTAGTGCCAAGCATTTTATTTTGATACTTCCCCGTACTATGATCTTGTTTAATCCAAGGTAAGTTAAGGTAAGTTTTTTTCATACTTTATGAATTGACATTTATGATAGTTTAAATATTACTCGTATTTAATGACGTTTATGAATTATCTATCGACTGCATTGAGCATCCTATTTGTTTGAATCCTACTGATGAGTTTGTCGGGGCCCATAGGGGAAATCCATATTAATGGTGATCTGCGAAAGATCGTCTAAGACGATATAGTGATTTTTTTGATAAATCTCGACAGTTGGTTAGACCTTCACAGTAGACTATTGCGAACTCACTTGTATTTGATGATTTCGATTGTGTATTGGTTTTGTAAAGATTTTGATACTTTAATACGGATATTCTCAACAACTTAGTGTATTATTTATGCTTTATTCGATTCAATTTATCTTTATTGAGCATTTCTTGTATTTACAATATCGTATCGTTCTCTCTATACTGGACTGTAGCTCATCCCATTTGTTTTCTTTTACATATAGTTTGAGAGCGGCTTGAGGCAGTAAGCTTGTTAAGGCTTGGTGCGTAAAACTTTGGGGGTCAAAGTGAGTACGCTCACTTTGTGTTTATGTATCTATCCATGTATGTGTCTGGTTTGGTTTATGGAAAATGATTCAGACTTTTTTTTGTCGATGTAGTTTATAAAGAGGGTGTCTTAATTAGATAAGTGTGGGTCAATGTTTAAATGGTTTGGTGTAAAATAACTTGTTAAATTTTACTGTGTGTTTGTGAAAGCTCTTCTTACTGCCACTTTTTAGTTAACAAGTTAACGTACATGAACATCTTTTTTCATGTTTAATAATACTGTGACTTTTATTCTTGTGACTTTTATTCTTGTTACAAACTGTTTTCCATCTGTACATTCTTTAGTGTCAGCCGAGGAGATTCGGAACTTGCCGATTAAGCGAACTCCACGACCAATTAGAAGCGAAAAAAATTTCTTGGTTGTCACAGTTACGAATTTGTGATAGTTAGATGGAGCACGCGAATATGATGTATGGTTGTAGAGCAATGCTTCTTACAACCGAACTATTGGACCCCAAAAAAGGATTTGTCACATGTGATACTTGTATCCTCAAAGTCAAAATCCTTTATGCTATCAAAATAATAAAGTCTATTCTGATTAGAATTTGATTACTCCATTTTCCTATCAATCTTCAGTCTTAATCTTTATACATGTCTTAGGGCTAAAAGTACGACTCGACACATGGCAGGCCGAAGTAATGTAACGCCCATGAAGTTATATACACCATAGTTAGTCTTTAGTTTAATTTGTAAGTTAAGGGCAATTATATAATTTCTAATTGTAATTTCTAATTGTAACACTTCTCATACTTAAAGAAAAGTAATTAGGTTTTGAACAGAGCCTTCTTCCTTTCCCCCACACTCTCTAGCCTACTTGAGCTTCTCCTTTTAATGGAGTCTCCTTGTAACACAAAATGCTAATAAAAACATGACCGTGGACTTAGATATTACTAATGATCTAACCACGTAAAAAACTCGTGTTCATCTTTCTGTTTCTGTATTTTATCCTTCATTTGCGACCATGTTACCTGTTCTTAGTTTTACGTGTAACTATGGATTTTCCGTGGTTACGTTGAAAGAGCACTAGTTTATACTAATATTGATTAGTCTAAATTTTACGAAATAACAAATTACAGATGTTGTCGTGTACTAATTCAGGCACCCCTATAAAGGAAGAACAACCTCGTCCACAGACAGAAAAATATGCTCCTGGATGTGACTGAGTTTGATACTCTTATCTGTACAATAAATCCACATATAGACTCGATAAATCTGTAAAAGCACGTAGGTTCGGCTTTGTATTGCTTGATCATGTTGTGTTATTTGAACATCTCTGTGTTCCCATGTCGCACATCATGACCAACAATATCAAAGAAGCATTCCAGGATATTCACCAACAACTTTAATTTTGACCAATCGACCAAAGAAAAAGTTTATTCAGAATATATTCTAGAGAAACAGACAGTTACCAACATAATTACATAGATGAAGCATTAGAAAATAAAAATACGAGAAGGCATGTATTCTTCACAAAGGGGTGTAATTAGTGTCCAGATGGGTAGTTTATAGACAACAACAAAGACTACCTTGCAACTGCTTATCAAGATCCAGTATGCAATGGCAAGAATCAGCATATAAAAAGGATAAACATCGGTGTGTGCTAAGCTGACAACAACGATACCATAAAACTTGTCATTTAGCAGATGAAAAGTTAGCAAAAAGAAAATGAAAAATCTTCATGCCATTTTTTCTTTATGGTGGAATGTGATTTCAGCTCCTGTTAATGAAAAACCCAAAACTTAAGAATGCACATAACAATTCTTTCCCTATGTTCTAGTGGATTTAGTTCAAACAGAAGAATAAGAGAACCCAAAACCTTCAAAAACTTGAAATCCTCGAGAAATCAATAAAACCAGATTTCATAACTAAGATATCTTCTTAAACCGAAACTTCATGCAACAATCAGAAGCCAAATCCTACACTCAAAATTTTAAGAACCCATTTCTATGTCTTTCCACTCCAAACCCAATCTACCAAGAAAAAATCCAAGCAAAAGAAGAATGTAAAAGAATTTTCAAGGAATTTATAACACCCCTCTCTAACACCCCTCTCCCTCTCCCTCTGATGCATGTGAGTATTACTCAATAAATCCAAACAAAACCTACAATTCTATCTTTTTTATTAACCTTTTAAGTATCACTATAGGAAGAAACTTACCCAAGATGAACACAGAATTCCACTAGAAGTTATGCTTGAAAAGATTTATCAACAACACTCAAAAGACATAATAGAAATGACACAATGAAGAATTAAGAAAAATAAAAAAATAAAAAAACGAGTTTACATGAACAAGTTCCAGACAATGAAAATCCCAACTGGTTTGGTAAAATCTTCATCTGTTCCATTTCCAATTTCTAACTATAGTTTTGATTTCATCTCATCTTGTTACTCATCACCATTAACCGCAAACACAAGAAGAAACTAGATGACCGCGAGCAGTGGGGGGCCGACCAAAGAGAAAAAAAAGACATGGCTAAAAACCAACACAAAGTGATATCCACAATCATGCCATTTATCGATAATAATCAACTTTGTATCTTTGAAATCCTCCTGCATACGTCCACGGCAAAAACCAACAAATACTAAAATTTTCAAATGACCCTGAAATAAATTCAGTTTGGGATAAACCTACCTATTTATATTCATTTACATTATGATATGTAATGCTAATGATAAGCTTCTGACCTTTTCAGAAGCATAGATCGGCAAAAAAAGAATTAATTTAAATTCCATATTGAAACAAAGCCTTTAACAAGTACTGGGGACGTGATTTGAATCTACGGGTTATGAACATAATAGCTAGTACAGTAGATCGAATGAAAATTCCAGTACAGTAGATCGAATGAAAATTCCAGTACAGTTTATCAACATAACTCAAATGTCAGAGCATAGAATTGATAGACATGCATCAGTTTACACTGAATTTGGTGGAGAAGTTGTAACAGAAGAACAAAAATCAAAGCCAAAACACCATACAGACTGCATACTTAGGTGTTTACCGGGCGTGCCGGATACATGGAACCAACTAATGTCGGGTGTGTCTGTATTACAAACTCAAAACGTGCACCAACTAATGGTCTGTCAGGTCATCCAGTGTACTTGCTCCTACAGCCTAATTCTGCTAGTTAAAACAAGGTCCCTATAATACCACACAATGAATTCAATCTTCAATGATTGGTTAAACAGACATCGCTACACTCGGAACACTAATTCTGAAATGAATAAAAGCTCTCAAGAAACGGAACATGTAATCCACAAACTCAGAACCCAAATGTTGTTTTAGCAAAGAGAGTTACAAATGATCATTAAATTAGTCTACCAGACATGATAGCTAAACAGAAAGATGCTCATTGATGCGTTTGTATAAAAGTTATAATTGAACTCTGATTTCTCGAGCATGCCGAAATTGTTGAGTCTAAAATTGAATAAAGTACCTAAAGTCAAAGTTGCCAGTTTTGGTGCAGTGTTGAGATTGTTATTTTTGGCATATTCTTGCCAAACAGAAGTTGGACACTAACTTGCCTGCATTGGTTTTTCGGGTACCAGACTACCAGTCGAATCTAATCCGAAATCTGAGCTGGGAGATGGCAGTTCCTGATGTCCATTGACCTTGCACACACTTACAGTTGTTTCTAGTTCTAGTATTGAACTACCCCCAATATCTGATTTTAATTCTAATTGGCTGTGTAACAAAGACACTTCGTTTTTGAAAATCTCTCCATGCAAATGCGTATGACTATTGGCTCTGGTACTTATGTCGGACATGCGTACTGTAAAACATAGGTGCACTGTAAAACCATGGCAATCATATTCCCCCACGGGGACAACAAAGAGACAACCATTTAAACTTCCAACCATTACAATAGTTTCATCAGCGGAAAAACATAATAACCAAAACATTATAAGCACTGCCGAACCATGGCAATCATGTGCCCACCCCCACAACAACAACAAAATCACTTAAGAAACCTATACAGCAATCATCATAGGTTACCAGACTACTACTGAGTACTGATCTACCATCACAACTATATTAACAACACAAACACAGATATATCCAAAATTACCCTCAATGTTAGATAGAAACACAATTACCAGGCAAGACAAACTAACCAATCAAACAAGTTCCATTATCACAACAACCTTCAAAATAGTCAACACCCTGTACAACTATCTATTATTCTTTTTGATAAACATGACTCTTTATATTGAGATTCAGTACCCAACTGAATCAAATACACAGAAAAACTATTGACAGACAAGATAAACTGTAATTGTGTAGATGAATTTGTGTGTATATGTATAGCTCTAGACTGACAAACACCTAACCTTATTCATTGAGTACTCTATGAGTTTGATTTGGCAAAGCGCTAATCTGCGCTCTTTATTCTTGTTAATTTCTGATCTTCTTCAAGTCTAGTGACTCTAGCCAATATCTTATTAGCAGTTGTTACTGTTCTTTGCCACTATCTAAATTTGGATTCTTAAAAACAAAACTATTTGTTTCCTTTAAATCTTAACCTGAACTGGTCACTTTTGTCTTAACACATCCATCCAGGTATTACCAATGAATCAGTTAATTTCATGTATAACAATTCGTAATGACATACCCAACTGAATTCAAACATGTAAAAGTTGACCGCGAAAGACATAAAACTGTCCATTTTTAGTACCCATCAACCAAAACTGTCTATGAAAAACAAAGAACCTTGTCAGGCATTTCATCAAACAACATCTGGGCAAGTTCAATTGCTCCACCAACCACAAGTAACATACCCATTGTCCATCGATCAAAGAAATCCAAGAACTGTGTCTGCACCCTCCATCATATCAAACATATTTCAAAGTAAAACTATATTAAGAATTTAGAATACAAGCTATGGAATTACCCAATATGTAAATCAGTCTTCTGTACCCGACATTGAAGAACAACTCTGTTTTTTCTGATGATGCTCTGTTCTTACTGAATTTCTATGAATATGATACTGAAATCGATCGATTTTCATCAATGAAATGGTTATTTCGAACAATTTTGAACTGGTGATTTGTCCCATATAGGGACTCCCTTCTGTCGTCCAACAAGAAATTTATTTCAAACACTAAAACACCAGTAAATCTATTCACTAAATGCCCCGAGTCCCAAGCACAAAACATCTATATCTTAAGCATAGTAGTGAAACAAGTAATGAATAATCAATGGAGAAACCCTAAAATTGAAGATTTGAACCTAGAAAATTCAGGTACCTGTGCAATGTGCATTCTGCCAGAGGGTTCAAAACCATCATAACAAATAGGTTCAGGCTTATTAGCAAGCAACTTCATAAGCTCTTCCTCTTGGATACATTCTTCACCAATACTCCTTAATATCATGTACCTTTCTTCTAGGCTTAACGATCGCCTGATACAATCAAAACATCCAAAATTATCATTATTAACCTATACAAAAAACCAAAAGAAAAATTGAAGGGGAAAAAAAGAAGAAAGAAAGATAAATCTAAGATAAAAGAAGAAGAATCTTACGGAGTAGTTGAACCCTCTTGATTCCCTCCAGACTCACCGACGAGATGTGGATTTCGTCTGCCATGATTAACGACGAAAAAGATTTAGGGTTTAAGAAAGTCAAGATCGAGGAGGACAGCGGTAGACGATGAGTTGGTTGCAGAGAGTAATAAAGTGAAGAAAGGTTTTCCATGAAAGGGTATTTTGGTCACTATAAAATACTATCGTCATAATAGAATAAAATAGTGAGTATTCTGTTTCAGAGAAAAATAAAATAAGTAGTGAGTGTTTATTTAAGGTCGGGACATGGTAACGAGTTTCCGTAAAAACTGAACTGAACCGAACTGTTTAGGGCGAAACCGAGCCGTTTAGTAATTGAAGGATTTTGGTAAAAAAAATTAAAAACCGATAGTAACGGTTTCGATTTTGGTTTGTGCTCAAAACCAAACCGAACTATCATGAAAAACCGAAAATTACTGACCGTTGATATAGATTTTAGTATACTTGATCGATTAAATCTACACCTTCCAATCACACTCATATATAAACTAAACCTAAACCTAATTCTCATTTCCTATTCTCTTCACTTTTCAAGTTTTGCAGCAGCAGCCTCCACCCCACCGAGTCCCACCTTCTTCTTCTTATAAAAATTCACTTTTAAAATTTGCTTTACTAATTTCATCTAAACCCCAATCAATTACTATCTCAATCTTCTTTCGTTAACTTGAGAAAATCATCTCCTCAATTCATAAAAAAACAACTCTCACACTCTTCTGTTGTTGTTTGTAAGGCTGTTTCTGCTGAACCATCTACTCAAATTGAAGGTCTTAACATTGTTGAAGATGTTTCTCAGGTATATACATTTCACACTCATTAATTCAACTAGAATCCCGAACTGGGTTTTGTGTATTTATATTCATTTTGAAATAAAGTTGAAATTTTTATTGCTTTTCTCCGTTCTTTTACTTCAACTATTGTTTCAATTTGTTTTGTTTCTTTGATTACTATAGTGATTTGGAAGAAAAAAACAATTTAAAACAACTCTTTGCTGCAGACAAACTCAACAACACCATCTTTTCCTCTGTCTCTAGCCACGGCAACACCAAACCCTTGGAAATCATCCACAGTTCCATCAGTATCACCCAGTTCGGCTCACCATCCCTGAATCTCAGCTCCATGCTATATCTCGGCCACACAGACCCATGATAATCTGCAGCAACAAATGGTGCAGTAGACTACAGCTTAAACTAGTCATTCATGCTTTTTGTCAAGCACATTAGGTGCATATCCTGGCAGTGATTTATGCAACAACTTCTTTGTAATTCAGGCATCCAACTCTTTCCCTGCAATTGATCCTACACATACATCTATTTAGGGGTGCACAAAGGTCGGTTCGGTTCGGTTCTTGGTGGAACCCTGTACCTGTACCTCCCCATGGTCGGTTCTCAAATTTTGTACATGTACCCTGTACCCTCGGTTCGGTTCCGGTCATGTACCCTGTACCCTCGGTTCGGTTCCGGTCATGTACCATGTACCCTCGGTTCGGTTCCGGTCATGTACCTTGTACTCTTTGTTCTTTTTTTTTTTTTTTAGTTGACAATTATTTTAGTTGCATCTAAAATTTAAATATAAATGTAAATTGTTGAAGTAAAAGAGATAGAAAGTTAAGTGTTGCTACCATTCCAATCTCAAGATGATATTTACATATCCACTACTACTGATGAAACTATTACTGAACTATTCTAGTTAGAGTTAAGTTTCAACACCATTCTCTGGTCAGGTCCCACAATGCCCACATGAAGCATTCTCAATGGCAACTATCTCGATCTAGCCATCCATATAAATCAGCCTACATTAAGTCACAACCCTTAGTTAAGTGAAGATCTATGAAAACTTCACCACATATACGTTAGCCTGAGGCAGCTCAGTGAAGACTTCCAAAAAATATTAGTAAACGAGACAATAGATACATATAACACCGTAAGAGCGCTCAACAACAAATGCTTATCAAAATTCCATTAAGTATGCCCCAAAATGTTAGAGAATCTGTGGAATCTCTACTTATTATGTTTAGTCACCGAGTTATGATGCTTCTCTGTTTCAGCCATCCCAGGTCATTCTATCTAGGATTACTGAAGATTACCCAGGTTCAACTACTCGACATTTGCTGCAGACTCTTTATCCAAGTTTGTACGCAGGCGCTGTTGTGGCTACTAAGATATACAAGAGACATTCATCTCTTCAATGGTCTTGACTATTGTACTACATAAACATCTATCAGAAATATCAATAATTAAGGATCACCTATTGGAGTAGAATCTGATTCAGGGTACAAGGTACAGGTACAGGTCGGTTCTGGGGTAGTACCTGTACCTTGTACCCGGTTGTACTCGGTTCCCATTTTTTGTACTTGTACCCTGTATCCTGTACCCTCGGTTCGGTTTTTTTGGGGTACGGTTCTGTCGATTCCGGTCCGGTTTTTCGGTTCCTGTCGGTTCCTGTGCAGCCCTACATCTATTCAATAGCACAAAGTCAACCAACTCATTCATCAGTTCCTCCATTCTCATATATTTAGTACGTTTGCTGATGATATGTTATGCTTCTGCAGTGAAACACTGTACTGACTCTTTCAAGATATGAGGTTGATGGAGTAAGAGGAGTTGTAGGAAGTAATCTATGGTAAATTTTTGTTTCTGAACATACACCACTCTTTGGATCAATCACCATTGTCTGCTCTTTTGCCATTACTATGACGAAAAATGGAGATCAAAACCAGCTACTAGAAGATTCTCTGAAGTTCTTGCTTTTTGGGGAGTCAATTGCTATAGCATTTCTAACTGCTGATGAATGATTAAGATTTGTAGGTATGGACTCTGGTTCCATTATCTAATACCCCAGCATTGCTTCGTAATTGGTATACAAAAATGGCAAGATGTAATTTAATCGTCACACAAACTGAAAGATAGACATTGCTTTGTATTTAATGTCTGAACAGATCACAACCTAGATGCTTTGTATTTCATCTGAATTTGTATTTCAGCTTAATGTTTATTTATTTTATTTTATTTTTATTTGTATTGTCAGTTTCAGAAAACTGACAGAAATAGTCTGTTAACCGAAACCGGACGGAAAAACCGAAACCGGATAGAAACGTTTAAAAAATGAACTGACGGTTAAAGGTTCGGTTTTGGTAAGTATTTTCGCAAACCGGCTATACCGGTTTCGGTTTTGGTTTGGCCAGAAACCGAACTGAAACCTGCCATGAACACCCTTACTTATCTCTCTTTATTAAATTTTCTTCCCTGAATAAGCGTTGCACGTCTTTACCATAACTTACGAAAAGTATTTCAGTATACCTATGAATCTGTGATATAATCAAGGTTGAGCAAAAATATACTAGGGTGAATGACAATCGCTAAAGAATGAAGAGTTAAAATATGTCACGCCAATACATAGTGTAAATATAAATAAATGATATGTTTTCTATCATTTTTGTAATTTTTAGTAGGTAGAAGCCAAAAATCTATCTGATCAATATAGTTAGACCCAAACAACTCTTGATATTGCAGTAAAGGCGTATGCCTCAAAAGACTAAGTACTAGTTGGAAAAAATATGTCGAAAAACCTGTTATTTTTATTGATGTGTCCAACATTGTTCGTTCTATAATTCTCTTAAGAAAATAGACAGTGGTAACAAGATACCAAACTGTCTTAGAAGCCCGAAAAGAGTGCCATCTTAGAAGAAGAGTCGAACAATCATTAGGCCTAGTGAAGAAGCAACTCAGTTTGCTTAGAAATTAACTTCATATTTGGCCAAGGAAGATAAGATTGCTAACTTCCAGTCTAGGGAGTAGACATCTTTTGTCGTTGTTTTTCAGACTATTGTCTAAAATATAGTACAACATTGCTTGGTTTTCTTTGTCTGCTTGTAGAATAATTTGTTGGAAATTTGAATAGAAACTAAGTTACTTATAACCAAATTGTGAAAAGTTGAGTATATTCATATAAACCCTTTTAATTAAAATTTGAATCATTTGGGAAAAGAGATGTGACTCTCTATTCTTTGTTTGCACCTAGACAGTTAGTGGCTAGGGTTCATCAATAAAAATGAGGAGGATAAACCGAAACCAAAAGAGGAGTTTCGATCAACGATGGAAATGTGGGGTTTTCTATAAAAAAATTGTTAGTGATAAAGACTGGTAATTTTATACAACAATAAAACACAGGGGGCTGGTAACGCACAATTGTTGATCCGTGATTGATTCAAATTGGGACTAGATGTCTCTACACTGTAGTGAATACATCTACTTGGAATTCTTGATTGAACCAAGGGCTTTCATGGTTTTACCCGCTAATGGATGTCAAATTTTAGGAATTCACCAAAATATGGGGGATTTCCAGGAAATGTAACTAGTACAAGGGAAGTCCTTGGGGCATATAAAGTTATATGCGCAAATGAATGTACTAGACTACATATGGTTGTATGCGATAAGTGAATTAAATAAATGTAAGGGTAATTTAGCTAATTCACATGCAAACCATATTTAAAGTTCTAAGATATGTTGATTGAATCTTAGATAGTGGTGACTTAAAGTCATCGAATGGAAACTATGTGTTTGTTGTAAAAGGAATATGGTAGCAAGGAAACCATCCCATGAAAGTTAATAACAAGGTCAACTATGGGGTCTAAAACTTTGGACGCAAAGTTGGAGTAAAAGTAAAATAATTTTGGAATATCCTTGGGTATATATTTACGGCAGAAGTATATTCTACGCACGTTGTAAAAACACACACATAGTTTGAGATACCGATGGTGCGTATTAATAATCACATCAATGACATAGAACCATAAAACAATTTGCTCTCAAATGCGTGCATCTAAAAGAAATAGTGTGTGAATTGTATCAAGCCAGCTAATGATACGAATTCTAGAGAGCCTATAATTGTATCATCGAGGGAAATGGGAGTATTGCCTACAAATAGAGTATTATTTACAGCGGACACCCAACCTAGCGATTGAAGATCCCATGGTTATCTAGGTTCAAAAGGGACAACCAAGTTGTAAATTTATACTCAATGGAAACATTGTAAGAGATTACTCTATTTTTCATTTCTATGATGAAATAGTGTTGCCTGTCAAGTGAGATGTTGAGAATTTCTCATAATAATTACTATGGCTTAGTTTGACTAAGAAAGTATGGCATAATACTTTTTAAATAGGAGATCACCTATATGAGTGAGAAGTGGTTCCGCTTCTATGATAACTATAAGGCTAAGTTAGAGCACTCATGAAAAACTAACACCGTTCAATACCGAAATGAACACAACCGAGAATCGAATATGTAAGGAAATAAGTTGTGTGATATCTATTGCATCGGCTTACATCACAAAGTTGAGCATTTCAAGACATCGCGTTCACTGAGCAACTAGTAAACTCGGTAGGTATTCACTAAGGAAGATTCAAAGCCAAAAGTTATGTTTTTCGATGCAGTGATGTTCCACGCACAAACTCTTTCTAGTGTCTACATTAGATTTGCATGAATTTCAATTAAATGTAGGGGATTATTGGAAATTTGTATAGAGATTAAATTAGTTACAACCATATTGTAAAAAGTTGAGTCTATTCATATAAACCCTTTTAATTAAAATTTGAACCATTTGGGAAAAAAGATGTGACTCTCCATGAAAGGATTCGACTCTTCACGGAAATATTTCTCCAAGAGTCTCCTTCCATCTATATAAACCCCACTCACTCTCTATTGCATTAGTGTGTTTTTAGAACCATAAACTAGTACTAGAATTTTTTTAGTTTACATATTATCTTCAAGAGTTAAAGAAGAGTTTTGTGCTACATCTATTCGCGTTCGATGTTTGGTGATCCTCGAAGTGCTGCGAAGAACATCAAAGGTATTGTTGAATGCTGGAGACATATGTTATATACTGTAACAATATTAAGTACATGGCATTAAATGTCTTAAGTAAAAAGATTACTCGCCTCAATACACCCAAGTAAGTTTGCTTAAGTTTTATTTAGATTGATCTTCTCTCTTTCTATTCTTCTTTTCTTGTTTTGGAGTTAGTATTACGAGATGTAATACATAGACAACACCGTTGTTACAAAAAGTTGTAACGAATCGGTGGATATAATACACGAATTGTATTATGAAGAAATTGGTAACGAAGATAATTATCCAACATAGTTTTACCCAAGATCCATAGCCATGTAAAAAAAGAGAAAAGCCTTATCAACAACAATACTCTATAAAAATTCAAAGCATAGAGAGTCGAAAGCCTACATTATATGCGTGCCAAACCTATTAGCCGCAAAATGATGTTGATGCGTAAGTTATGAAGGTAGCATAGTCAATAAACCCACCTGAGATGCTGCACTAAGATATGAACTCTTCTCAACTAAGCTGTCAAGCTTCTCTCCCCTTTCAAGTACACTATCAATGGTCTTATACTGTTTTTAAGACGCACAATTAACATATGAAATATGGAATTTATAGTTGATGGTTAAACCTCATATAAGATTGGAATGTACTTGGAGCCTGTAGCAAGATACAAGGATGATTTTTGTTTCGTCTAATTCCCTTTGAATTTTCAGTAACTTATCATATCTTAAAGAGAAGGTGGCCTTGGCCTGACAAAAATGGAAATAGTTAATAAAGCTTTACTTATGAAAATGTGGTAAAATATCATGCGTTCTGACAAGATGTGGACTAAGTTCATGCGTGCAAAATTTTTAAAAATCAATGGTGAATTGATTGATTATAAGCTCAGGTCTTCAATTATGCCAGGGATTCGCTGGATTCATGAGAATGTTGATCAGAACATTAAATACCTGATTGGTGATGAGAGATCTGCTTCTTTGTTATTTTATAACTGGTGTGCATATATAAACATTGTGGAGATAACTGAAATTCCTAATTCTACTGGGAATCATTTTGCTTCTAGTGATATTATCTCTAACAATTCTTGGGCTAATCCTGACAACATCATGTTGATTATGGAGAATGCAGGTATCAATTACAACGATGCCCTAAGCCAATAGGTGGTGAAGACACTAGGGATTGGATGGTGCACCGGAAAGGAGTTTTCTCGGTCAAATCTGCTAAAAACTTTATTCGAGATAGTGGTGAAGAGATGGAAGAAGCTAATCTGATTTGGAGAAAGTTTATTCACTCTTGCAGCACAAAATTGGAAGTTTTTGCGTGAAGATTGTTGTGCAACTCTAGACAAAGTGCAAGGAAGATACAAATTTCTTTTGGCTAAACAGTTTATCAGGGGAGGACTCCTTAAATCATATTTATGGGACTGCACATTTGCTCAACATGCTTGGAGTTGGATTGCTGGTGTTTTTAATTTGCATCCTACATGTGACTTGATTAGATCTTATAAATCTGTCAAGAAGATGAGTCACATGGATAAGAACCTGGCTTGTTGCCATCATGGCAATCAGGTTAGGCTTATAGAATTTGAGGAATAAAGTTATTTACGATGGTGCTTCTGCAAAACTGTACAAGTTCAAATCAAGAATGCATCAACTGATCCATGATAACTCAAGAAGAATTAAGAGTTACATGCATAACTCTTGTGAGGATTTAAGGATTCTAATTATTTCCATGTCGAATTTAGAAGAGCGAAGACTATAAATGCAGTAGGGTGCAAGAATTGATAATCAAGGAGATGTTGGTGCTAGGGTCGTGGCAAGGAATACAAATTGTGAATGCCTTGGTGTTGTTAGTCTTGGCTTGAGAGAAAAAACAAATTATTTGGCAGAGCTTCTTGCAATTGTTGTTGGTTTGGAATGGGTTGTGCAATGGGGGTTTAGGTGTACGTTAATACGCTCTGACTCTCACGGTGCAGTGCAGGCTTGTGCTAGCAACAATGTGCCTTGGTTTATCAATAAAGATTGTTAGTTGCTTGTGCAAACTATGATGCTGTCAGATATGAGCATGCATACACGGAGATCAATTTTACCGCAAGTAACATGACAAAGAAGGGATGCTCTATGCATGTTGGAGAAGGAATTACTTATTTAGACAGACCAACTTTTATTTCAAATTTAAAGATGTCTATATTTTCTTATTTCAGATTTGAATAGTCTGCAAATTTTTGGGGCTGTTGTGGTCTCTTTTCTTGCATTCTCTTCTTGCAATAGCTTGTAATATTGGTTTTTTAAATAATTTTTTAGCTTATCAAAAAAACAACACAAATTTGAAACAAAATATGCACTTTTGTGGCTGCACCGTAACATTAAAGTATGTCATTGTGATACGAATTTTGTCAAGTGATCGAAAATGTGCTTCGTTATCTGAAAATTTCAATGACTTTATTTGATTAGAGTTTTGGAGGATGGTACCTCAAAGCCAAAGGATGGCCAATCTGTATCTGTGATTTAAAGTTTGGAATTGAATTCAATATCTATCCTCAATTTGTTTCGTGATATGAATTTTAGGAAATAAAATATGGATTTTTGAGCTTGCTCCAGGACATTAAATATATCGCTGTAATGTGAATTCGAAAATTGCTTCGTTATCTGAAAATTGCATTGTGAATCTATTGCTTTCACCCTTGGTGCCAAGTAAATGGTATATCGCTTAAACAAAGTATTAAACTAGTTTCAATTTTGTGCTGTTTATTTAAGTTTAGCTTATGAAAATAACTACTTATGTTTTTTTTTTCTAAAATGACTCACTATTTTTTACAATTACACAAGAACATCGATCAAATCGCCTTCTAATCGTTTTTCATCAGAGAGTGGACTTTAGTACTTTTCTCCATCACAGAGTGGTTATAAATTCTCTCACACAATTTTCTTTTCCAATATGATTAGCACAAATAATTTACAGTAAACAACTAAAATAGTCAATTTAAACAAATCGTAATGATATTCCTGACCTTCACCTTCAAAATCAAGGCATTGTTTTAAGGTTTACGGTGTCGAATTTCCGATAATTGGATTTGATGTATATTGGCATCCCCTGGAGCAGGTTGCTCTTCAACACCTACAATATTATGCAAAAATGGATCAACAACTTCATCTGAGATATTGTCACAATCTGCTGCATGATGTGCATTGCGGACCAGGCCAAAGTCTTCATTCACAGCTTGTTTAAGAGGACCTTCATTATCAACAACACCTTCATTAGGTAAATGTCTGCACGCATCTTCGTCTAAGCCATTAGTATCTGATACATGAATAACAACAACTTTGTTTTGATCTTTACGCACATGTTGATATTCAAAATACGTGATCAAGCGCTTTTCATCTTATAGAACTCGTTGAGCAAATGGACAAATTTTCGCGAAACTGCAGTGTTGGAGTCGACCAAGATTTGTCTGTTATCCCACAGGAACATAGCAAAGAACACAACAATGGCGAAAGCTAGAAAGCCTCCTGTAAGCCAGAAAAGAACCCGGAAGCTATTTAGTTTGAGACTAGTTGAGGAGCCCAAAGGGTCGATGTCTTGACAAGTTCTTTTTAAGGTGCTCCCAAAAGCACCTTCTTGGAAACTTTTTGTTGTACCATCCTCTCTTAATTTTAGGATTTTTCTCGAAATATCAGGACCTAAAGGGGAACCTTTTGGGAAGACCTGTAAAGTTTATATATTCACATAAGTTAGTACCAACCAAATTTGTAGTATTACATTCAAATAAGAGATGTGACAGAGACTTACAAACGACCATCCGTCATTCTGATAGATTTCGCTAACCATCATGTATTTATCGCAATATTTTGCGAGGAGGAGTTTGATTTAAGGAAGCTCCTCAAAAGCAGCCACAATACCACCCTTACTTGGCCCTTTGGAGAAAAGGTCATCAAATTCTTCGAGAGTGTTGTAAGTTTTCAAATTTGACTCATCAAATTTCATTTCCTTCAACTGGTCCAACACAAATGAACCTTCTTGATAACCTACACCGTACCCATATCGGATAAGTTCCTTAACATCAATGTAGGTCGGCTCAAGTCGTCTTATTGTTAACATGGATGTATAACTTTGTGTAAGAATTAACACGACAAAAGGCCATATTCCCATAACAATCCTACCCAAAGTGCTTAGCACTCGGAAATGCTAGTTTCTCCGAAGATTTTTCTTTCCCGAATTTTCTCCCGACTGAGACAAAAAGGATGGTCCACCTTCATCTTTTACCATCACAATAGTAAAGAGTTTGGATGAGGACCATTGGATCCCCTATTCAAGAAAACATTCGGGAAAACTAACATTTCCCCTTAGCACCCTTTCCTCTGCAAGACAATTAAATTAATTCTTTCAATGATGAGAATTTGGTGTAAATATGCTGAAACAGAGAAGTAGGTTACTTTCAAAGGATTTCAAATGTTTATAAACGTTTTTCCACACACTACACCCACGGACAGATTTAGGAGCTTTGGTTTCTTTGTCAAAACCAGGAGGACCATATCTGGAAACTAGTGATATCCTCCAAGAAGCCTCCTCCAAATTTGGAAACTATAGTAAGTTACAGTACCAACTTCTAAAATCCTTCAACCATGTTTCAGCACATGCAGATATTGTTACTACACAAACATATACATATATGAGAATTTATTAATCTTGTTTTGTATGTGCTCGATTTACAAGGTGAAGAAGGAATTGTGGATTATGGTATTGTGATCCTAATATATGCAGGGGAAAATTGGGAATATGTCCCGGTATTATACCCTACGTTTGATGATATGTCCCATAACGGCTGGAATTAAGGAATATATCCCAGCCGTCCATTTCAACCGTTAAATGGAGAATTTTCGCATGTGTGGGTTTACACGTGTGTTTAAATTTTCACTTCTATCCTTAGCTAGATCTTACTGTCCGATTAGAAAGTGGTGGACACGTGTTATGAGATTAGAGCTTCATAACACACGGGTAGATAACACGTTCCTAAGAGGTGTGTGTCTTCTCAAAGAAGAGAAAAGACGTAAGAAAAGAAAGACAAAGGAAGATTGAGAGACAGAGAGGAAGACGAAGAGAAATGGAGAGATCGAGAGATAGAGAGAAAGGGTTTGATCGAGAGACAGATAGAAAGGGAGAGATCGAGAGACACACTGAAAGGGAGAGATCGAGAGACAGAGACAGAGATGATGGTGTGACTGGAAATCAACAAGAAGAAATCGCAATCGCAACTGTTACAGAGAGAAAGAAGAAATCAACATCAATGGGTACTGGAAACAGGTATTAACATCAAACCCCTTTCTTTTTATCTCTGTATCTAACATCTTTTGTGTTTAATTTGCGTTACATGCTACTTTTTTTAGGGTTTGTTTGAAATTGAAATTATGGTTTTGATGTTACTGAATTTTGGGGATTTTTTTTAATAATGAAATTTGTTGATGAAATTATGGTTTGATTTTACTGTTTGATGTTGCTGTATGGGGATTTGTGGATATATTTAGAAACATGAAATTAGGGTTTGATGTTACTGTTTGGGGGATTTGAGTTGTTTTTTTTCTGAAACGTGAAATTAAGGTTTGATTTCACTGTTTGATGCTGGTAGTTGTGGATTTGGGGATTTTTTAGGGTTTGGGGAAATTAGGGTTTAATTTTCTTAATGAGCTATAAATTGGGCTTGTAAAACAGTCAATTTCTGGCAGAGTTGGTGTAGGTCTGTGAATTGAGAGAATCATGAGATATATCCAATTAATTAAGCTCATGTTTTCCTTCATGAGCCGGTACTGCCATGACTGTATGGTTTGCTGAATTGGGTTTACATGTGCTACATTTGTATGTTACATTTGGGTCTTTTGTCTGTTACATTTGCTGAATTGGGTCAAAATCTGTTGATGTTACATAAATTGGGTGTGATAACTGTGCATAGAACTGTTGCATTATAATTGTGCATATATGTGGTGTTGATGATGTGTAAAATGCTAACATATGTGAATATATGTGAACTTGCTAAATGACAGCAACATATGGATGCATTAAATGAGGTTGATGAAGCTGCATGGAAGTATCTAATGGATGAAGAACCATCATGTTGGGCAAGATCTCATTTCCCACATGATTGTGCTTTTGAGCACATCAACAACAACTTTTCCGAGTCTTTTAATTCTATGTGTAGCAAGATTAGGGATAAGCCAGTCTGTAAGTTGCTTACCATATACACTCAGATGGTTATGGGATTATTTGCCAAAAGAAGTGCAACAGCTGCCAAATGGAATAGTGGTGAACTAGTACCTGCTGCAGTTAAACTAATTCAGCAAATGATTGAAAATATATAGGTCAATTTAGAACTGGTCCATCAAGAGTTTTAAAATTGTATAAGGTTACTAACATGGCTACTATGAAAGTATTTACAGTTGACATAGTTGAAAAGACTTGCAGTTGTATCCAATGACAGCTGAGAGACTTCCCATGTCAGCATGCCGTGTGTGTGTTGGTCACCATTAGACCATATTGGACTAAGTAAGCAATCTGTTAAGCTACTTTTTTTGTGTGTTTTGCTATTGAATGTCATTCATCTTAAATGTTTTTTGGTGTGTTGTTGCAGGTACTGTAGCAAGTATTATATGGTGGATTTTTATAGGACCACATATTCTTGGGAAATTATACCACTAGGGAACATGGATGAGTGGCCTGAGGTTACTTTGTATTGCTTTTGGAATCTTTTCATTTAATATTGTTATCTTTTTGTCATTTTCAACTTTTCTTTTTTCTGCTTTTGGAATCTTTTCATGTAACATCTATAGATAAAAGGAAACCAACCCTGTCTTCTACACTTTAAGATTTTTTCATCTTTTTTCTCTTCTACAGGTTGAAGGAATAAAGATTACTCAACCACCATTGCTTAGACAACCTGATAGGCCTTGTGTCAACAGGAAGAGGTCTTGGATAGAGATGGACTCGGAGAAGAAAGAAAAAGCTAGAAAGTGCGGCGCATGTGGTGGATCTAATCACAACAGCAGAACATGTAAGGGTGGAGAAGTTGGATCCAACCCCAAGAAGAAGAACGCCAGAGTAGAGTGTGAGGTGAATGGAAGTTATTTTGCTACTACAAACTTCAACTCCAAAGAAGAAGAACAAAGGCACTAGGATCCGGAGGAGTCCGGTAAGTTCATCTGCAACTTCATCATCTAAAGCTCCTAAGACATCCACTGCGGCTACTTCTTCATCCACCACTACTAAGCCAAAAGGGAAACATGCCATGTCAAACAAATGAGCTGGTTTGACTATGTCCATTAGTAATATCAACAAGGGAACAGGCCCTGTCAAGCAGATTATTAACACTTTCAACTATGATGCAGGCTCAAAAAGACAAGGAAGCCTAAAGTTCATTTTGATTTGTGAGTTTAATGTTTTATGAATGTTATGAAACACATGGATGGTTGCTTTGTGGGGATTTTCTTTCTTTAACTTTCAATTTCAGACAATACTATTAATTAGTTTGTTTTAAAATTTGATTAGTTGCAATTTCAGACTTCAAACAGGTTCATTTTCAACTTCAAACAGGTTCATATTCAGTCAATTTGGTCAACAAAACAGTCACAATTTTTGTCATTTTTTTAAAACTAAGGGGTAATAAGATCATTTCGAGAATATTAGGGTTTTTTATATTTTTAAAATTGCTAAAAAAAAATTGGCCGTCGGATTGTAAATGACACGTGTCGACAATCTACAAATTTGAGACTTGTGGGAATCAAAATTAAAAGACAGGGGGATTATTGTCCGAATTTGGCATATGCGGCCTCACACATGTGCATTTAACAGTTAAAATGGATAGCTGGGACATATTCCTTAATTCCAACCGTTACGGGATATATCCCTTGTATAATTTGGGACATGTTCCTAAAATCCCTTATATGCAGCTTTCTGAGTCCAGCAAGGCTGCTGGAACATCCTAATCTAATAATGAACTAGCACAAACCGCAAACCAAAACATATGCAATGACTCGATTTATTTAGGTTATTAAAATTTAATGGACGATTTCAGTTAAAAAAATGTGTTTACCATCAACGGTTCAATTATACCTGGACTTTTAAGATTAAATGGAGGAAATTGATCTCAATTTGGAATCAAAGTTTAAATTAAGGTTGGAACATGAGATCCAAAGCCCAAGCTAATCACTTTAGAGAGGATAGATAAATGATACAAAATGTTCATAAAACAAACACAATGATTATGTTTTATTAACAATGTTTGTATTTGAGCCTCCGTCGTCCACCCTTTTATTCCACATTGGAATTTCGACACAATCAATACACTTGTAACCCATGTAAAGATGAGAAGAAGAACCTTTAACATACTCTAAATTAATGTCATTTCTCACATCCACTTGGAAAGATAAGTTAGTATTTCCTTGCGGTTGTAGCTCTCAATATGGAACATGAAACTACTAAAATGAGGAATTGCATTGAAAAATACAAATCCATCGAAAAATCTTTCTTAATAATCTTTATTTAATGTAAAAATATATTTGGTTAATATACAAAAGTAAACATAAAATCTAAAAAACACCAATTTATTTTATTATTTTATATAATAACAACAAATGAACAACACGAGTCAAACATGCCACAAATAAATTACTCATTATCAAACCGGTGTCTTTTATGATAATGTCATGTTCTAATATCTAATAACGAGTGTCTGTTTTCTTCTTCTAATTTCCCGTAACACCTGTAATTTTAACAAAGAGATAAAATAGTAATTTTACACATTAAGGTTAAAACAATCACTCGGTGAAAATAGTAATTTTATACATCAGGGGTAAAATGGTCATTCAGGGGTAAAATAATAATTTTACACACTAGGTGCAAAAAGGTCTGTCGCAAATGGTATCAGAACAAGTTTCGTAAAAACATTAGGGACTGTACGTTTTGGACTCGTCGGTGAGTATACTGTAATGTGACTACAAAATTTACCTTCAAAGGAAATATGAAAAGTTAGAAGAAGCCAATTGTTGCGCGAATAAGAGAATTCGTAACTGTTAGGCCGGTTACTTTGCAAAATCATGTTGGATGCGCTCGAGAGTACTGTGAGTTTTCCAGGCTTTATTAGGCGCTTTTATTATACTGTTGGTAACCAGGAAGACCGTTTAGAAGGGTGATAGACAATGTGACTGGTCCCCACCCGTCAAAGATGGTGTGTATTTGTCAGGTCGGCTAGCTTCTCCTTACGAGTGGCATCCCGGAAGACCGTCTGGACGGTAGTCTTGCATCCGACTGTTCTGGCATTAAAGTTTGGTCCTCACAATACTAAGTTAACTTTTTTTTGTCATATTCGATGACCCTTTCAACCATCATGAACTTTGGGAACTCCTAAGTGTTATGGTATGGGACATGCACTTAGAATCTCATGTTGAGAATTTTTTTTGTATTTCTGAGCATGTGGTACGGGACATTTAGGGATCAAATTCAATTTTTTCGGTTGTGCTGTAAACCCTTTTGGGATCCATGGGTGTGCAGTATGGGACGTATGCTTAGAAGATCTCGATCGATGATTACAATAAATCGGGACCTTATTAGGATTCCTGGATATGCGGTATGTGACGTATGCTCAGAAGGTCTTAACTGGTATTCATAACAAATGTTGGGACCCTTATAGGATTTCTGCGCATCATGGTATGTGATATATGCGCAGGAAACCTAAAGCGATGAAGCTTGTCCACAATAGTTTTTGAATTGAATTTCGAAATTCTTTGAAGGGTGTAATAGTGTAACACCCACATTTTTAACAAAGGGACAAAACAATATTTTTACACATCAAGGTTAAAACGGTCACTCAGGGATAAAATAGTAATTTTATATACCAGAATAAAACAATCACTTATAAATAAAATAATAATTTTATATACCAAAGACAAAACGGTCCGTTACATTTCCATATACGACTTGCATCGCCAAGCGGGTGTACTGAGAAAGTAGAAGATCAATTTCTAAATCGACATATAATCTAACAACCTTGTTGTCATTCACTGTGGTGGAAATGTAACCAAACTCACATCTATCATTTTATAACACGAATTCCTGAAGTTTAAAATCGATGGGTGTTAGACCACAAAACACTTTCTACGGTAAGATTATAATAATAAACTGGGCTTGTTACCACATAGACTGTGTTTGAGTTATTATTTATTACTACCTTCGTTTTAGAAAATGAGTTATTATCACTTTTTTAAAGGGGATAATTGGAAAAATATCCTAAAAATGAATACCCCGTTGGAAAAGTACCCTGCAAAATTAAAATGCTGGGAAAATACCCCACCGTCACTTTTTTCATCCAAATGGTGTTAAGTAGTCAAACTAGGCACACATGCGTGTTCACACATGTGAGACTTTAGACAAAATTACCCTTTCTTCATGATTTCGACACGTGGCAGCCTCAATGAATGAACGATGTGGATTAAAGCTGTGTTAGTATACCCAAATATTTTGTAGAATTGACTACCGTGTCCTCTACTTCTAGGTTCACAGGATTTCGACACGTGGCAGTTTGACTGAATCAACGATGGATATTTAATACTGACTGAATCAACGGTGGCAGTTTGACTGAATCACCTGTGCACCACAACGCATCTGTACACCAAAGTGGTCGGTACACCAAATTCACTTGAACCAAACGCCCTATGATGCCTTTACAAGACTAATGAAGCATGCAAAAAAAAAAAAAAACAACATTTTCTTTGAAGTATTAAACAGCGTTGAGAATCAATTAAGTTGCCAAGGTTAAAGGGTTTCACTGAGCTAGATTAAATTGGATGCAAAATCTAACATTAGCCATAACCTTTCGAATTGCCTGATCAGTCATCATATAATCATACAATTAAAGTTATGAAACTAATGTTTCGTACTTCCGTTGTAAATTATAAATATAATACTATTACACAAACAGAAAAATAAGAGTTCCTTATTGAAGTCCATGAATCTTCACCCTTCGGAGGATATAAGCAAACCGATACTTAATACCTGCGGAAACCATGATCAACCATACGGCCTGAGGGGCACTGGAAGGCATGATGACCCCGGCCACCACAGTTACTACAGATCCCAATGGATACACAGTCACGACTGATGTGCCTTGGATGGTTGCAGTTACGACATATGATGTCACGGAAAGGGCCTCCAACTCTTTCTAATGGCAAATTTGACTTGGCGCACTGCCGAGCCAAGTAGCCTGACACGCTGCACACGTTGCAACATGACCATGTTCCTTGCAGTTCCAGCACATTGTTTTAGCATTGCACTCTGCCGCAATATTCCTATCCAAAGTGATAAAATAGATCCAACGACAATAAAGATCAGCATTTTTCTTAAAGAAACAAAAAAACTGAGATAAACAAACATCACCAGTAACCTAGAAAACTCCACAACTTTTTCTTTATGTTTGACATGTTCCAGTGAACTACTTAGAACCTGTTCCTACAAAGCATGAATCCTGGTTCGTAACTCTTTTGAGTTTTCTACATGATAAGAGTATCGGTAAGAAAACGGTCTTATGAACAGCTCACTCAGGATTTAGATGTTCTTGTTCCACTTTACGGAGCTTATCCTGGCATTTTTTACCATAAAAAATAACTGGCCTCTATATTACATAATATAGAACATGTGTATCATTACTGCAAGACATCGAGATGCATAAGAATCTACTTAGCCCTTGTTCATGTCAAGTGATTTAGCTATGAATTTTTGACATATTTCATCTTTATCACATCTTAGTATGTCCGAAAGTACAAATTCTTACCTATTTCTTCTTCCTTCCTTAATATTCAGTGAAAGCCCCAATTCTTACCTGTTTCAGAAAATTACAAATTAAACAAAATTAAAATCAAATTGATCAATCAAATGCTACAATCATGTTTATACTACAATCAATCTCATCCAGAAACAGGAAAACCCTCAATTTATTTACAAATCAGAAAAAAAAACCAAATTTTGAAAACCCAAGAAAATCAATTTTCATTAAAAATCAAAGTAACATACTTAATAATGTAATATAATCATAGGGTTTCAACTGACTTACTTGGTTAGGTCATGGAGTGTAATGGATTCATCACCAACTGTCAAGTTTGAAGAACAGGAAGATTTCCGACACAATGTTACGGCTGGAAGATTTGCGCTCTTTTCAGTAGCAGAAGAAGACTGGAATCGACACTATCTTTTTTTGAAGAACATGTAAGAATTGGGGACGGCGACGGCTAGGGTTTGAATTCTTTTTTTCATAGCAGAAGAAGAAGAAGGGACGACGACGGCTAGGGTTCTTCTGTAGAGACAAAGAAAAAATGAAAGGGAGTGAACAAATGGAATCGACACTATGTTAAGGTTGTTCTAATGATTTGAAGAACAGGTTTTTTGTTCATAGCAGAAGAAGAAGAAGAATGGAGGGCACGGCTAGGTTTTTTTTGTTCTTTTGCAGAGACAAAGTGAAAATGAACGTGTTTGAACCCTAGCCCGATCACATAAACACGTGTTATCTTTTTTAACACGTGTAAGATATCTAGCCCGTCTCTTTTACACGTGTACAAACACGATCTACACACGTGTCTACCTAATTGTTTAAAGAAGAGTAGGGTAATTTTGTAATTTTATCTGCAAACGATATCTCGTCAGACGAGATATTGACCAGTCAATCTCGTGATATTGACTTTTTGGATGGAAAAAGTGACGCTGGGATATTTTCCCAGCATTTTAATTTTACAGGGTACTTTCCCAAGGGGTATCCATTTTTAGGGTATTTTTCCAATTATACCTTTTTAAATTGACCTAGGCTAAAATGGAAAAGTGATAGTAACACTTTTCCAAAAACAAAAGGAATATAACCTAATGAAATAAGGGGGTTTTATCATTGATTTTATAATTAAAATAATAAAAATAAAGTATATAAAGGTTGCAGTCAACAGAGGAAGAATACTGGGTATCGGTTTTATAGTCCATCACCAAACATGCTACCTATTTATTATAATTCACATTCAATCATTTTTCATATACCAATAACCTTGGAGTACCCTTATAACTCATATTGTGATGATATTCGATAAAACAATCAAGTTGTTGTTGATGGTGGTTTTCTACCATGTACAACAAGTTTAAATCCGCCTCTAGTCTTGTACCAGATACGTATGACTCCACACACAAGGTTTGATTTTCATGAGGATTTGGGACTTATGGATTTGATCAAATTCTAATAGACGTGCCTCCGCTAATAGAGCTTATATATATGTAGGAGTTTCGTCGACTGGACTTCTTGTTATATATATATGGCATAGTATTCATATATAATCTGTACTGTATGACCCGATACTTAGTTTTGTATTAATTTTTCGTTAATTGGATTTTAGTATGTCTCTGATGCTTGGTGTAACTTCTCTCAAATGCTCTCTGACTAATACAGAATAACATGAATTTGTTCTAGTACTCTATATTCCCTGAATAAATTTCTAGAACCTGTTCGGAATATTCCTTAATTTTTACGTTCCCGCTTGAACAATACTGATACATTACTGTACTTGTAGTATATATCTTTCAATACTGGAAATCTATTTATTGAATTAAGTTATATGCTCATTCGATTGAATGAGAATTATTAAACCATTTATGCTTACTCTCTGTTGAGCTATATGGATTTGTTCTTGTAGTCCTCTTAATTTGGGATTGAATACTTAGTACTCATGTGTTCGTCTCTCGACTCAGAGCTATACATGCACCTTCAGAAAATATACTAAGGCACGACGCCTGATAATTGCTTGACGACAATTTGAACATAAGCAAATCCATTAACACCACTATCTCGATTAATGCAAGCATCCCTGCGAGATGCCATTTCCAGCATCATCCACCTACATCGTAGCAAGCAAGGAGGTACAACGTCAATAAATTGTGCGCGCCAAGATCGTGGAGCTGCCACCGACAACATTGGTTGCTACCACGAGCGTCGCTGCCAAACCCCATTTAGATGCTCATTTTGTTGGCGCCAGTAATTCCTCCTTCGTTAGAGCTAGGGACAGCACTCACACCATCGCTAGCGCCAGCAGCCCCAACATGTATATCTTTCTTCACTGGCACTAGCAGCAAAGCGGCACCTCCTTCGTTGGCGCTAACTTTTAGTCGGGATGCTGCCTTCAGCGCCAACTACTCCCTCCGACACTGACGCTAACTGCTCAAGCTCACTTTTATGCTGGTGAAAGCGTCTAAGGTCACCTCATTTGCACCAAATGATGTCACCAGCTTGACTGTTAGGCGCAACCAACTCTGGCTGCAACGAGCTTGCAAGCAGCTTCCACTACATTTTGGGAAATGCTAATGACACTTGTGAGGGTATTAAATATCCAATACCACGTGTTCAAATACTATGAAAAAAATAACAGATTATGATGGAACGAGAAACACTGAAACAAAACTCATTAGATAAGTACTGAAACAGACACCTTCATTGCATGACAGACACGCAAGTTGGGAGAAAGCATGGCACACTGTACGAAATAGACACCTTCGTTGCATGACAAACATCGATGCATGATAGACACGTCTCAGTTGTGCAGGTTGTGGAACAGAAGAAAAACATGACAAGTCACTTTCAATGACCACGTGTCGGACATGCCAAATTCTGAAAATAATAATGTCACTTTCAATGGCCATATGTCGGACATGTCATAATTCTAATAATGATAATAAGACTGCAACATTCATCGAAATCCAAAAGCAATAACTTGAATATAAATCCGCAGAAGAGGTGCGAGTCACCAAGCGGGAAACTAAGGGAAATAAGAAGTATGCATGTCAAGTCTTGCGGGAAATACAAATAAGAATGAGGGATAAGTTTCGTTCCAAAGTCTGGATAAGAACTAATAGGTGGAAAGAAAGAAGAGGGGGACCCATGATATTACTATAAATATCAAGCTCCAAGACAGAAAGAGGGACGAAAAATTCTGGAGAAGGAAAAAGATCAGAGGAAAAAATTTGGGTATGGGGAGTTGTGTCAATTAAATATATTCGTAGTTCAATCATTCTTTGATGAATTTTACTTGGTGCATATAGCATTTTATCTTTTTGTAACATACATCAATAAAAACATTCAAATCTTTTATTACCCGTGGATGTAGACACTCCGATGTCGAACCACGTTAATTGTTTGTGTTGATTTATGTTTCAATTTCTTGCTCTTATTGTCAACTTGATCTATTTTCATTATATTTTATTGGATCTGTTTTATGTTTCTGATTCATATGGTTGTGTTGCCAAGATAGATTTTCGGTAATCACAATTTGGCGCTAGAAACAGGGAGAAGTAAAAGAATTTATTCTACCTGTCCAAATCTTCATCTTTAAAATTTTAAATTTATTATCTTAGAAAACCCCTTTTCCTACGTCTAATCAGGGGTTCTTTTCTCTTCAATTGGTATTACAAATTCTGCATATAGTTTCTCTTCGAACTTTTCAATTGATGTCTATTTCGATATAGCTGTTATGTTCATAAACAACACCTTTTTAATTGTTACCTCTCTTTTAAATTAATACTTTGATTATTTCCGATGTTTTCTTAACCATGAGTTTGAAAGACTTTGCTCATAAATTTCCTCCAAAGTATTATGTTTTTAACAATTTTGCAAAAAGAATTTGGTTTGAAATCGGGGAATTTTTGTGTCTGTAATTCAACCATATTTAGCTGCATATGATGTTGTGTCAATTGATTGTATAAATCAAGAATGTTTTGCAGCTGCCTAGTTATGATTCTCGTTAAAACAAGAAAAATAAGTTTTGAAATGAACTTCTAAACTTGCCTTTGACTTGTTTGCAAAAAATGATTTGATGAACCTTTAAAACCTAATTTAAATTGGAAATTTGTCTAACTTTTATGTGATATATCAAATTTTAATTAAAGCTAGATTTTTTCTATGAATCAAATTATTTCATATATATATATATATATATATATATATATATGTATTGCGGATGTTAAAATTTTATGAAACACTTATCTCATTATCTGAACTTTTATTAGAACATCAACAAATAAATTTTTACAACAACACCTGATTGAGCAAAGAAGTCATTATAATATCCCAAGAGAAATTAAATAAATGGAGACAATTGCAAACAAAACCTTACAAGAACAAGAAGTCTATGTACGAAATTTGGGTAATCAAACAATAGGGACTGGAAGTAAAACTCTTCATCAACCAGAAAGAGAAATTGTAGAAGCCCAAAGACCGCACCCCATGGATCGGACAATACAAAATAGAAACAAAGATACTGAAGTTGCGAATACTATTCCGTTACAAATAAACGAAATAATGAATCAATTACAAGAAGCAAACAGAGTAGAGCAATTACAGAGACTGCAAGATGAAATGATAGAACCAAACATCCCAATTAATCAATCAATTGATAGCAACAGAACAATGCAACAACCACATGTAGAAGCACCACAAAACAGGATTGATCCCATCAATCAATTATTCGGAGAATTGAATGAAATGCGTAAGGCTCAAAAGACTTATGCAGAAACAATTGCTCTTCTAACGCAAGAAAATCAGATGCTCAGGCATAAAGCCCGACGGGATGCGGAAGCATCTGTTACAAGGTTACAGGGGCAGGAACTAAGTTCAAAAAGATCTGCAGAAAGCAAAACGAGGATCAATAGAGATCAAAAGGTGATGATAGTTGAACCCGCAGATGATACATATGTTCATCCAAAACAAAACAGGTTTAATCAGCGGTATGAGCCCGATAAACCAGATTTTGATGACTCAGAACCGCAGAACAACAGGTGGAACAAATATTTCGAGGATTTGGAAGAAATGGGAGAGGAAATAAATACCTTAAAAAACAAACAAGAGGGAGGACGTCTTGAGGAAGTATTAAAAAAGGCCAGTAAAACACCATTGGCACCGCACCTTGCGCTTGCATCCATCCGCACAAATGCACTCTCCCCATCTTTGAAATGTTACGATGGAACAAAGGATCCCACAGCTTATTTAAAATATTATAACCGCAATATGACCCGCTGGGAGAAAAACGATGTTATCATGTGCCGATATTTTCCCTGTAGTTTGAAAGGATCTGCATTAACATGGTATGACAATCTACCAGAAGGAACAATACATTCATATACACAATTGACCCGAAAATTCTTGGAGACGTACATGTACAACAAACCCGCAAATGCTGGAATGGATAAATTATTTTCCCTTGCGTCTTGGACAGATGAAATTATACGAGATTATACAGATCGATGGAAGGCGATTTGTCAAGCAATAGGTAATGTTAGTCCATAAATCTCTATTAATTGTTACAAATGGGGAATATCAAACCGCATGAGCCCGCTTTTCGTAGATATTCATGGAGAGGATCCAAAAACTGAAGGGGATCTAAGGGTAATTATCGAGAAATATGCAAGTTTACAAGATATACAAAAACAGAATCCAAGAGCAGTTTCTCAACATCAGAGAGTTGCAAACAGAACAAATTTTGTGGAACCGGCAACAAGTTCTGGAAAGCGAGTTGCGGGTGAAAATCCTTATAATGAATCTAAGCGAGGCAGAGCGGATGAAGAAAGAAAGATCAACCAACAATTTGATGATCAAGTTTTTACTAAGCTCAACACCTCGTATTTATAAATTTTAAATACAATTAGAAACATGCAAGATTTTGAATGGCCATGGTCGAAGGGAAGGCAACCACCACACACAGAAAGTTCTAAATATTATTGTGGATATCATTGTTTTTATGGCCATCCCACAAATAGATGCAAAAATTTAAATTGCAAGTCCAGAAGTTAATTGAAACGAGAGAACTGAAGGAATTCCTTTATTTACCCGATCCTCCACCAAGGCTGAACACAGGGAAGACTGTAAATATTTCGGAAAATAACCGAACCATCAACACGATTTCCTACACAGAATCAAATCAATTATCTATGAACGCAACAATTGATAAGAAGTTGCGTAAAAGAATTGACAGTCATGAAGTTTTTAAAGTTGCAGGAAAAATGACAGAAACGTGGGAGGAATGGATGGCTTCCCCATTAACTTTTTCAGCGGGTGAAGTTGATCAAGAAATTGAGACACACAATGATTCGATGGTTCTCACTTTACCAATGTCTGGATGGAATGTGAAGAAGATCCTCATGGATGGGGGAAGTTCACTTAATGTTTTATTTTATGACACATTTCAAAAAATAGGACTTAAGGACGATCAACTCACACCCTCTTGTTACATTATTTATGGATCTAATGGGATAGCATCAAAGCCAAAATGAGAGATTTTACTTGAAGTCATGGCGGGACCAATAATCGTTTTAACCAAATTAAGTATAGTAGAGGCACCGTCCCCATATAATGCAATCATTGGCAGACATTGGGTTCACCAATTGAAATGAGTAACCGTAAATTATCATCAATATTTGCGATTCCCAACACCACAAGGAGAAATGGAAATAAAGGGGGATCAAAATGTTGCAAGATCTTGCATCCTCACAGAGACACACATGAATGAGGAACGAATTCAACAACTGAGAGAGAAAGAAAGAACGAAAAATCAAAGAAAAAAGAAGAGGCAATAAATCAATATCTGATTGAGACTGCGGGTAGAGAATCGGTGAATGAAACAAATAAAAACAATCCATCAGAATGGAGCATACCAAAAACTAAGGAAAGGGGCAGTATTTCAGAATAGTAATCAAAGGGAGCTCTCATACTTTTAGGAGTTTCCAAATCCACTTTTTCAACAGTTGAAGAAACCAAGAATGTTAATGTAGGAACAGAAGAATCCCTGAGAATAATCAAGATTGGAACACTAATGGAATCAGAAAGGGAACATGATTTGGTTATTATACTTAGAGATTATGTAGATATTTTCGCATGGAAAATGGAGGATATACCAAGCATTGATCCAAGTATCATTCGTCATGAATTACATATACATCCAGGCACTATACCATTTCGGCAGTGTATACGCAAAGTGGCGCCCGAGTATCATTTATCAGTTGAAAATAAACTCATGGATGCGAGATTTATTCGAGAGGTGCGATACCCAACCTGGATATCCAACATGGTCATTGTACCAAAGAAGAATGGAAGAGTAAGGATTTGTATATACTTCACCAATTTGAACAAGGCATGCCCTAAAGATAGTTATCCGCTTCCTAGCATTGATCAATTAGTAGATATAGTTGAAGGACATGAGGCTTTATCTTTCATGGATGGACATTCAGGGTATAATCAAATTGCTTTAGCTGAAGAAGATCAAGAACATACTGCATTTTTTACTCCGCATGGTTTGTACTGCTAAACTAGAATGCCATTTGGACTAAGGAATGCTGGAGCAACCTATCAGCGACTGGTAGATGCAATCTTTAAACCATGGATATGCCGCACCTTGGAAGTCTATGTAGATGATATGCTAATAAAAAATCAACTTTCAAAGGATCATTTACAAGATTTAAGAGAAATATTTGAAGCTCTGCGCAAATATAAAATGAAAGTTAATCCGGATAAATGCATTTTTGGAGTTACATCTGGAAAAATACAAGCAATTATTAATATCCCATCTCCAAAGAATGTAAAAGAAGTACAAAAATTAAATGGATGTTTAACTGCACTTAACAGATTCATTGCCAGATCATCAGACAAATGGAAACCATTTTTTGACACACTGAAAAAGAAAAACAAATTTGTATGGAATGAAAATTGTGAGGAAGCCTTTCAAAACATCAAAGCTTATCTCGCCACACTACCTGCATTACAAAAACCGAAGCCTGAAGAGGTACTGGCCTTGTACATAGCTGCAACAGAAGATGCTGTAAGTGCGGTATTGGTACGAACAAATGAGAAAGTAGAGAAACCAGTGTATTATATTAGTAAAACTCTTAATCTTGCAGAAAGGAATTATACCAAAATTGAACAATTGATATTAGCACTGGTTTTTGCCACACAAAAATTACGCACATATTTTCTAACACACTATGTACGGGTACCAAGTAAAGCTCCGTTAGAATCTGTACTAAAGAATGCGGGAAAGGTAGGGAGAATAGCGAAATGGAATGCACAATTGGAGCAATTCCATATCATATTTGAAATACAAAATGCACAAAAATCACAAGTTTTGGCAGATTTCCTTGTGAATTTACCACTGGATGACGACTTTGAAATCCAAGGTTTGCCGGGGATAGAAGACGATGATTCCCAAGATATTCTGAGTCATGTTAACTCCCGCATATGGGAAGTATTTGTTGATGGGGCACAGAACAAAGAAGGAGCGGGAATCATAATTTTGATTACAACCCCTACAGGAGAACGGATGGTGCATGCATTTCGTTTTGAATTCGGTGAACACACAAATAATATAGTAGAATATGAGGCTGTGGTTCATGCCCTTCAGATCATCATTGAGTTGGGAATAAGTGATGTACGGCTTATAAGTGATTCACAATTGATAATTCGTCAGGTTGAGTTGAAATATCAAGCGTTTAATGAAGACTTGATAGAATACAAGAATCTTGTTCAAAAATTGCCATCTCAAATTCGAAATATATTTTTTCGACATTGATCTAGAGAGAAAAATCGCCATGCTGCATTAGCATTTACTTCTTCAATGATAAAAGATCAAAATACATCGGTAGTCAAAATTGGGCGCATCTATGAGCCATCAATTAAGATATGGGCAGTCGAAAACATAGAAGATGAAGTAGATGAAGATATTGAAGATGCAACCATTAAAGATGATGCAAACTTTTCACAGAAACCAGAAAATGAATCATCTGAAGAAGACTGGAGGCACCCGATACATCAGTACTTACAAAGTGGGATATTGCCCGCAGACACTAAAGATGCGAGAAAAGTGCAATCAAAATCTGCAAATTATCAATTGCCGGCGAGTCTTTTTTGGGGTCGTTACTTAGGTGTTTGTCACAAAAAGAAGCACAACGTATTCTCACAGATATTCATTATGGAGATGCGGGAAATTATAGTTGAAGACGATCACTTGCACTGAAAGCAAAGACACAAGGGTATTACTGGACATTTATGCACAAAGATACGGACAATCTGGTAAGAAGGTACGAAGAATGTCAACGCTTTGTAAAAAAAATTAAAGCACCCACAACGGAACTGAATTCTGTACTCAGACCATGGCCGTTTGTAAAATGGGGAGTAGATATCGTTGGGCCCTTAATGGAAGGCACACAAAAAAAGAAAAAACTTGATCGTAGCAACTGATTATTTCACTAAATGGGTTGAAGCCAAAGCTATTGCTCGTATTAGAGATACAAATGTTTTTAAGTTTTTATTCGAAGATATAATTTGCAGATACGGAATCCCGGTAGCTATAGTCTCGGACAATGGACAACAACTACAAGGAAAAAATATTGATATGCTTTTCGAAGCATTTAATATCCAAAAGAACAAGTCCACTCCACTTTATCCCCAAAGTAACGGACAAGCTGAAGCTACAAATAAAACTATTGTCACGAATCTAAAAAAGACTCTTGATGGACATCATAAACGATGGTGCGAACCGCTTCATAACACTTTATGAGCATATCGCACGACGAGAAGAGAAACCACTGGAGAATCACCATTTCTTCTCACTTATGGAGCGGAAGCAGTTATTCCAACAAAAATTATTTTACCTACAACAAGGACAAAAGCGTGGGAAAAGAATTTAAACACAGATCTAATGCTTGAGAAGTTGGATGACTTAGAAGAAACAAGAGAAGTTACGCTCCAAAAATGGAGAATTATCAGAGAAGGCTGGAAAAAGAATATATAAGAAAGTAAAGTTGCGGAACTTTGTTGAAGGGCAGTATGTTCTGCGACAAATCCCTGAATACCAAAGAGATAAAAAAGCGAAAAAATTTGCACCCACATGGGGAGGACCATATGTCATACAAGATATTGCGGGACATGGCTCGTACCATTTACGGAATATGAATGGAGAAGTCTTACGGCATCCTTGGAACGCACAATATCTCAAACCATACTATCCATAACAAATAAAGCAATCATACAATAATTTGGCTTCATACTGGGTAAAGCATGACAAACGTAATCTTTCTAGAAAATCCATATAAATGTCTATGAGTGTATGACTATTGGATCTTTCGTGAGCAAGAGATGCCTAACATGACATTAATTAT
The DNA here is from genome assembly GCA_023531435.1 of Papaver californicum. Taxonomy (NCBI): domain Eukaryota; kingdom Viridiplantae; phylum Streptophyta; class Magnoliopsida; order Ranunculales; family Papaveraceae; genus Papaver; species Papaver californicum. The sequence goes on from JAJJMC010024384.1 coordinate 2,863,708, forward strand.
TGTATCAGGTATTATCCATCTCATGAGGTACTCATTAGGGATCGCATCATTAATTTCCTCCTTGCTAGAGAGAAGTTAGTCATGTGACTGTACCCTCAAAGGTAACCCAAGGTACAATATACGCCTTGTGGTTTCTCAATTCAAACACTCATAACGCAAACTGATTATGTATATATATATATATATTCGTTAATTGTATTACAGATACAATAATAGGAGACAAAAAGGAAGCTTGCGAATACAATCCATAAGAAGAAAAATATTAAGGAACGAGAGGATCTGCACAAGGAGAAGGTTGTTTAGGGTTTTCCTTGTGGCTATAAACTTTGGTGAATCCATCAGCTCTAACCCTATCTAGAGTGTTGTTGATCGCTTTTGCAACTCCAATACGAGCTTCAATTTTTAACTAAGAAATTTTAGTTCTTGTGGTTTCAAGCTCCTGCTTACACCTATTCACCTCGGCCATAGAATTTTGGACACGCTCCTCCCAATAAAATTTTCTCCCTTGTTCCGAAGCCAAGTCACGAGTCAAGCCCTCAACTTTCAAGGTTTCCAACTTCTATTTGTCCTCCGCTTCTTTAGTCTTAGAGGATAGAAGCTCAAGTTGACATTGTGCCTCATTGGCTTTGACAGTAACAAGCTTCAGTTGTCCTTTAACTTCCTCCAACTTAGCATTAACAGTATCAAGCTCCCCTTCAGCCCTATCATCTCTTGAGGCCACGTCTTTGAATTTTTCCTCAAAACCTGCAACGTAAATAACAGATTAATCAATGCGAAAATGATATTCAACTTTAAATATGCAATAAAATAAGATACCTCTTGCGAGGGATTCAAACTCTTCTAATTTGTGAACTATTGCATCTTTAGAATCATCGAGGAAGTCATATTCTCTTGAAAGTTTATGATAATTGTCAGTAAGATGCTGAAGATCTTGACGACATTGATCTAAATCCGCTTGTTTTAATGAATTATTGTCCCACAACTGATTTGATTCGTTTGTACACCTTTCCATCTCTTTATATAAGCAGAAAATATCGCTTTCACGAAGAAGAATTATATCAGATAAGCTGCGGATTTTAGCCTGAGCTTCTGCAAGTGCATTCCCTTTAGCGTGAGCATCTGAAGCTTAATTATCTCTGTCTTTAATAAGTTGCACCATATAAGAAGAAAAGTTGTGAATTATGATATAACCCGGAATGAGAAAATCCCGCAAGGATATTCTTGCGTTCCACACAGAGCTTGCGATTTTCTTCTTCCAATTTCTCTGATTGTGCCCGCGCTTCAAGAACACAACCTTTAATCCATAGGAGAGTGGCATCATATTCTTTCTTCTTGCAGATATAATCTACATGTAAAAGCCGGAGCTTCAATTCTAGATCTTCGTACTTTGATTTGGCTTGACTCATCAAATCAACAAAGTTATTGAATTTTTCCTTGATCTCCATATTTTCTTTATTGATTTTTAATACATGTTCTCTCAGACGCTTATCTCTACGTTGCAGCCTATTCACGAGGTCTGAATCCTCCGCTGATCCCATAAAACAATTCAGAAACATGCAAATAAAGTAAGAAAAATGACATGAGAGAAAAACCGTTAAATCTTGATTCTGGAGATCTAATAATTGCTGACGAAGCATATCATTTTCCCGCTTCAAGTCCGCAACATCTTCTTCTGTTCTGATTAATTTCTCCTCTACTTTCCTAAACTGAGTCTCCATCTTTATGGATCGTCCTTTGAAAATTTTATAAGCCACATATGCGGCGTTCTGACCCCGAGCAAGCTGCAATTTTCGAAATTAAAGCTATAAATAAAGATGAAATTAAAATGAAATTTAAGGTCATTAAAATAATAAAAATACCTGCAAGATAGCTTGTTGCGGGAAAGAGTATGCTCCACCATCCGCTAGAGAAATCGTCTCCGCAAAAGAGGAAGGAAGGTTCATGTCAAAAGAAGGGCAGACGGGATGACCTTGGTCCTTTAACCAAGCTTCTTTCACTACTTCATACGGAGCAGACCGCATGCATTCCCGCAGATTAACAACCGCAGAGGTATCTGTCTCCACTGGCTGAAAGTCGCATGGGACAGATACAACTCTTTGGACATGAACCAGCGAAAGGCCTCCTCTTCCATATCCATAAGATTCTCATCTTCCGCTCTTCCTTTACCCTTATCATTGTGCGGGATTTCTTTATTCATGTGAACTGCATCAGTGACAGTTGTGCTCTTGTCATTACCCTCGTTAGAAGCCGCTTCCACCGCAGCATTTGTCGGCTCACCCTGAATTGCGGGATCCTCCTTATCAGATAGACCATCTTCACACGCAGAAGGCATGGAAGATCATCTTCAAACAAAGGGGAAAACAAGGAGGTGAGGTAGGAGAACTCAGGTCTGCGTCCTGGTTCGAACAACTGTCCGCAACACCTGCAGTTTCCACCGCAGCATTAACCAGCTCTATGGGCTCAAAATTCACAAAAGATGAATTTTCAACATTCTGCTCCGAATCTGTTAGCTGAAGCGGGACATTCTGCTCTTCCTCGTTTTTTTCAGGTTCAACAGAACTAATATTCTCAATTCTCAACTTTGCTTGACAAAGGGGTGAATCACGGATTTATCCTTCCTCCTTATCAGTGGAAATGCGGGGTGCAGTTTTAACTTTTTTCTGACCCTGTCAATGTACCGCGGGAACTCATTAAATAAGATTCACATGAATCATGCAAATTTATTTGGATAAGTCAATACCTTTTCTATTGAAGCTGCGGCTTTGCGCTTATTACCCGAATCACCTTTCAAACTCCCTTCAGCTTGCGGCTATGAAAAAAGGAAACAATGATATAATGTTTAAGGCGTGATGTATAAGAATAAAGAAAAAATTCTACATACCACATCGTCATACGGGAAAGAAAAACCGTTGAAGTTTAACTGCCAAGGGCAGTAAGAATGAAGGTATGATGTAAGGTTGCGGGCCACACTGTCTTGAACAAACCCATAAATCCATGGTCCCTCAATTATCAGAGGAGTGCGGTACCACCTGAAGTCATGATCAATACGGATCTTCTCCCGTAAAGGAGCCTACGTCCCTAGAATGACATCTAGCTTGGAGTTATCAATTTCCCAGAGTAGACGAAATCCTTCGCCACCTTTACGACCCGGTCAGACGCTCCACTTCTTGTAATTCTTTACAACAATAACGTCAGCATATGTAGCATGAAAATTATCCGCAGTATAATGCTTATATTCCGCAAGATTGGGAACATATCATGTGAAATTTGTTTCTCCCCTACTACATTTACTACACTCATTCAGCACACGCCACCAATTCCCGTTTTATTGGGCAATAGACCGGACCATACCATGCTTAGATTTATTTCGGCTCGCAAGAACCTCATACTGGAAAGAATCCCCACTCTTGTACAAAGGAAGCTTCAAGCCAGCGTGTAGCGCTCCCGCAATTATTAATAGTCCGTTGGCGCTATACTGAAATTTCTTCATCATATCAAGAGTAATCTCATCTTCTTCAGCAGGATCGCAAAGGGAAACTTTAAATTGTTGGAGTTGATGTTTATCTTTAAATTCTTCAATATCCATTGACCTAAAGCTCAAATTCTCGTTTGAACGTTTACTCTTAGAAGCTGGTCTATTGGCCGCAACAACTATATCATCAGTTCCTACCAAATCAGAAGATTGAACTTCTGAAGTACCAGATTGATCTCCCACTTTATTTTTTCTCGCAAAGTAACAAGATGATTTCTTTTCTACAGGTTGATCACCATGATGAGAGGCACCTCTAGCAACATTACTATCATCCTTTCCAGACATGATAAATTTTACCTACATATGAGAGAACAAGAAAAGATAGATTCACTCTGATGAAAAGCAAGAACAAAACAGAAACCCTTCAAAACAGAATAAAATCAAGATGTTCACAGGAATAAGTTAGGAGTATTACCTGTAACAAAGTGAAGAATAGAAATCAAATCAGATAACTGGACATGATCCCGATGAAAGAAATCCTTAATCACGATTTAATCAGCACAAATTGAATTAATCAAACCACAAGGAATCACTGAAAAGTTCAGTTTCAGAAGAATGAAAAAGAAAATAAACTTTAGGAAGAAAAAGACAAAGAAGACGAAGAATAAGATGAGAGTTGTGACAAGATTTGCATTAAATATGAAAGGATTGAAACTGACGAAACCGTTGAAAAAATAAGGTGGAGGAGAGAGGAACTTTATCAGAGATGTGACTTTCTCGAAACCGCCAAAACTGTCAGAAAAGTAAACCTAAGCTTGAGAAGAAAATTTATTAGAGGCGTACGAATCGGAAAAGTAATAATTATATTTCCTTTTTCAAATTTCTACCATATGTAAAATTCAAAAGAAAAAAAGGGCAAATTGTGAGGGTATTAAATCCCTAACACCACGTGTTCAAATACTATGGAAAAAATATCAGATTATGATGGAACGAGAAATACTGAAACAAAACTCATTAGATAAGTACTGAAACAGACACCTTCGTTGCATGACAGACACGCAAGTTGCGGGAAAGCATGACATAATGTATAGAACTGACAAACATCGATGCATGATAGACACGTCTCAGTTGTGCAGGTTGTGGAACAGAAGAAGTTAAAACATGACAAGTCACTTTCAATGGCCACGTGTCGGTCATTCCAAATTCTGAAAATAATAATGTCACTTTCAATGGCCACATGTCGGACATGCCATAATTCTAATAATGATAATAAGACTGCAGCATTCATCGAAATCCAAAAGCAATAACTTGAATACAAATCCGCAAAAGAGGTTCGGGTCACCAAGCGGGAAACTAAGGGAAATAAGAAGTACGCATGTCAAGTCTTGCGGGAAATACAAATAAGAATGCGGGATAAGTTTCGTTCCAAAGTCTGGATAAGAACTAATAGGTGGAAAGAAAAAAGAGGGGGACCCATGATATCTACTATAAATATCAAGCTCCAAGACAGAAAGAGGGATGAAAAATTTTGGAGAAGGAAAAGGATCAGAGGAAAAAGTTTAGGTATGAGAGTTGTGTCAATTAAATATATTCGTAGTTCAATCATTCTTTGATGAATTTTACTTGGTGCATATAGCATTTTATCTTTTTGTAACATACATCAATAAAAACATTCAAATCTTTTATTACCCGTGGATGTAGACACTCCAATGTCGAACCACGTTAATTATTTGTGTTGATTTATGTTTCAATTTCTTGCTTTTATTGTCAACTTGATCTATTTTCATTATATTTTATTAGATTTGTTTTATGTTTCTGATTCATGTGGTTGTGTTGCCAAGATAGATTTTTGGTAATCACAACACCAACTGCTCCAAACACTCATGCATCCAAATGATTGGTTAGCAGGTGCTAGCAAAGATACTGGCATCCAGTGATACTAACATTGGAGGTGAAAAACGTCTGATGCTAGGGGTTCTCTGATCAAACCTTAGCTCGACTAGGATCTAGCACCAACTAACTATACCTTTTTCAGTCTCGACCATGCCAACACTTAGACTAAGCATTCCATGCCTATTAAGTTAAACGATTATTTATCGATTTAGTGTCTCATTTTTACCGGACTCGCTAAATTATGTAAGTATTTACTAGCCTTGATAGTCTCGTTAAGTTCGACTTTACTCAGCCTAATTATTTATGACATTATATACTAATGTCAAATATATATGGGATAATTAGACTTTAGGTCCCATTAAATGGTACATCTTAGCGTTTAGGTCCAAACTTTGTCCAGCTTTGAGTTTAGGTCCCGGTCAACTAAAGGACCAACGTTGACTCTGTTGACCGTCCATTTGAGGGTTAAATAGTAACGCCGTTTAAAAGCGTTAACATCCGTTAACGACCGTTAAGTCTTGACAAGTTTTGTTGTTTCATTAACAAAAAGATGAAATTTGAACAGGTCCATGCCAATAACCAAGTAATGGACTGGCCACACCTTACCCCATTACTTAGTCATGGGCCGCTGCTGTATGCCTCTGTTCTCTACCAGTTTCTATTCTCAACTCTCAATTCAACATTACTACGCAAAACATGATGCGTATGAAAGAAGTAACAGAACCCAGTGGGGGATGGTTCAAAAGGGTCAATGTCTCAATGTCCTAACATAAGCAACCCATACATTGGGGGTTTTACCCCAAAACACATATCAAGAAAGAAGCTTTAAAATATAAAGAGAAGACATGGAAAAACTCCCAACATTTTTGTTCTTCAAATTATAGGACTGACAAAAGAATTACTTTAAGATCAAAGATAGATTCTCTGAAAATGAGAAATTAAATCATGGAAGCATGCACATAAACACCATATATTTCAGAGAGTAAATGATACAAGCAAGGCAATAGATTCAACAAGCAAACACGACAATCATCTACCACAAAAGCATTTTTCACATAGTTGTTTCAATAAAAAAATTACCGCCGATACAGAACCGGGAGTAGGCACAACAACCAGACTTTCTCCTCTCCTTTTCTTCTTCCTCCTTGCTTTGTACAACAGCTTAGCAAACACCTGATAAGGTCAAGAGAAAAATCAGCACCCGATAATGTGCAAATAAAGCAAAGAAGTAAAGGAACCAAACCTATTCATACAAATCAAAAATGAACTGATATATTACAGAGTGAAAATAGCCTTCAACTATACTTAATCTACTAACAGAACTATGGAAGGCTAATTTTTTTATTATGCAATCTATACTAGACGTCGCACTACGACTATCTTACACAAATGTTCAACTACAAACAAACTTTTAGTGATAGAGAAATTGACAAGATGCAACTATTTAGGAAGAGGAAGTAAAGTTACTAACAGAATATGAAATGATTTACTACAGGACTACGACAACTTAAAACCAACAATTAACAGCAAATGAAAAGTTAAGATTTGCTATATCTAAAGTATCAATGACAACTAACTTATGCTAGTACAGGTACAATTTAAGTGAGAAAGAAAGTAAAATATGATGAGATGAAAAATGACGAAAACCTACAGAAGCAAGATGTTAACAAATTCAGAAAAACTAAAGAGCTACCGAATGCTGCTATCAGTAACCAAAGGAAAACAAGAAGACAGACACAGATGAGATGAAAAAAGAAACATGGGAGACAGATGTTTGGTACCATGCTCCTTAACACAAACCTAAAGTTGAAGAAGACATACGAAATAACAAGGAATCGCCACCTTCAGGGTATGAACGAAAAACAACAACAACATCACATTCAAGAAACAAAAATGAACCCTAATTTTAGAAAAACCCAAATTGAATGAACCCTAACTTTAAAAATTGAATGGAAATTTTCAAAGATTTTAGAATAAATACAATAAATCATATCATTTAATTGAAATAACATGTGGGTTGGATTTAATCATACCTAATCAAGCTTCTTCACGTCTTCAATTTCTATTTTTTCTTCTCACTCTCTCTTTTCTCTCCAGCACCAAATTCTTCTCTTCTGAATGTGTTTGATCGAGTAGAGAGGAAGCCCGATCTATTTTCTTCTCTTTTCTATATGAATCTCTTGTTCAATTGTGTATGAATCTCTCTCGATCTGTTGGATTTAATCAGGCTACACTAATTCCTCTCAAGCTCTCACCATTTTTTTAGACGAAAAGAACATCAAAAGGAAAGGTCGAATACACTGTACACGTTCTCATTCTATAAAACTTAGACTTAACGGACGTTAACGGTCTTAAACGGCGTTACTTTTTTAACCCTCAACTGGATGGTCAACGGGGTCAACATTGGTCATTTAGTTCACCGGGACCTAAACTCAAAGCTAGACAAAGTTTGGACCTAAACGCTAAGATGTACCATTTAATGGGACCTAAAGTCTAATTATCCCAATATATATTGGCTCGACCAAATAGTCTTTATTTGACTCAATTAATTTAACAATTCAACACTTTTATCTGTAATTCACCTTCCCATGAAAAATCAACTAAGTCCCATGGGGATATTCTATAGGGTTTTAGTATCCGATCTACAATACGTGTAGTGTAACGGTACATTCATGATATAAAAAAGATAGTCGAGTTGGTGAAGGTTGCGAGAGTTGAGGGAAGTGGGCATGGAAGTCTCAGTCTCTCTACGATTATGGGTGTGACTTCCAATGTTATCCACTATTCCTCTCCCTCTACTACTTCAACATTTATGAGATCAGTGTAGCTATAACTACTATAAATAGATCACTTGGCCAATTTACTAAGGACAAGCAGTTCTATAACAAGTCTGAAATAAGCTTTTACACTAGTTGAACAACAACTACACTATAGTTACACATAAAACCCTTTGTTCTCAATTTTTTCTGTTTTCTTTCCTAAGACCAATCTTTTTCCTATTTACGACCGGAAAAACATTTGAACGGCCATTTACTTTGATTAGCTGAGTCTTGTTCAACTTTGACGGCTCTTGCTCATCAAACTTCGACTTACCCCTTACTTTTTACTTTATTATTTTACACCCAAAATAGTTGTATAAATTAATAACTTCACTCAAGCTTCCTCTGAGGTATAAAATTTATTAGCGACAAAAATTGTTGCATATTTTTAAATTGGCATTATTAACAAAAAAAGAATCTACCTCATAACCTCTGAAGGACGAGGAATGATAACATTACAACAGTTAGAATGGTTATCACAAGGTTTGTCAAAAATATTTTTACAACAAAAAATAAAATAAAAAATAAAATAATAATCCTTGAGAAGATTTTTAGTCAATTTTTACCACATTTAGCTTGCAAGCCACAATCCAAAGAAAAACCCACGAGTAGATGAGAAAAATAATGATAAATACATCCATATGATATTATACGACACTCATTTCCACCAAAATATAAGGAGGTCAACATAATTTTCTCTTGGGGTTTTATTACATTACACACATGGAGGGAGAAGTCTCTACCCACTTCTCTCAATTGAGCGTGAATGAACTTCGCATTGTTTTGATGGGCTAACCACTTCCGCTGATTGTTCAAAAACGGGAAAAGTCTTCCGTTTTACCAAATTTTGACGAGTGGATATTCCGTTTCCAATTTGGTTTGAATTCCAAAATGTGTTTCAAAATTGTCTGGAATATCTTTGAAATGATAATTTATGTGGCGAACGGGCTTAGATAAGATGAGAGTGTGTTTTTTTTTGAATGATATCAAAGGAATAAGAAGCTTCATTTGGTAAAAGAGATGCTATATGTATAAGGAACAAATCTAGTGGCTTGAGCATTGAAAGACTGAAACAATGAACAAATCTCTTTAAACCAAGTAGCTATAAAGATTTGCTAATGCGTACGATGCCTTATGGAGGATTATTAATATAAGTATGCGTACTATACGTAATACTATTTTTCGTTTCTGAAAAAGAGTTACTATCACTTTTTCAGTAACACTTTTGCTGAAACGAAGAGAATATTATTTTGTGGATGTCATTGAATATAATCTTACATCCAAAGGCCTTTCCTTTGTGGGGTTTTAAAGTCACTTTTTTTGCCCATCAAATTTTGGCTTTTCCAGTGAACCATTTTACATCAAAATTACTTATTATATAGTGATGATGAAACAACTAATCACTTTTAGTATGTTTGAATACTATTTATGAAGTTGGTTTTTCAATTTTTAAAAGTAAAAAAATTAAAAATTAGTTTAAATATATAATTTTAAAATAATTTTTAGAAATAAAAAAAATAACTTTTTATAAATTAAAATATTTTTACTTATGATTTTCAGAATTAATTCTTTTTATGATATTCAAACAACCTATTACTTGTTCAATACACTTTTACAAGAGAAGTATGGGGCTACCTATTCAAGCATTTAAACAAAAAATTTATATCAGGAGAGATCCGGAGTGCTGTTATTTATTGGCAAGTGCAAGATGTTTCTGCACGATAAAGACAATATTTAAAAAAAAAATTGTTCACTGCTACAACGTGGTTCTTATGGTTTGAACGAATTTTTAAGGATAAAATTCAGAATGTTACTTAAGTTATTAACAAAATAAATTACATGGTCTTCTCATGGTTCGTCAGTGCTATTTCTTTTCCAAAAAATATCATTTCAAGTAGGGCTATCAATGGATCCCGATTACCCGGAACCGAACCGAAACCGGATGAGTTGGGTCCGGGTCTGGATCCTCATATTAGACACATTAGTAGTTTTAAAGCCGATTGGTAGACCCGATTGGACCCGAAATCTTAACGGGTCCTAACGGGTATTATCCGGCGGGTATCCACGGGTATCGGGTATCCGGATATTTGTTATTTGTTAGTTTTACTTAGATTTTTTTTCAATTTTCATTTTTTTCTTAGATTTAATCTTTAATTAGAACATTTACATACATGTAACAATAACTTTATATGAAAAATTATTTGTTTCAAGCCAATATAAAGAATTAAAAAAATAATATTGCTGATTTTAGAAGACCCGTTAAATACCCGGATTTTTAATCGGGTCCAGTTCCAGGTCCACTAAATTAGGAACCGGACTCGGAACCATTAGGAACCGAACCCGACTTTTTTAATAGGGTCCGGTTCCGGGTCTATTCGTACCCGGAAGGAACCGGACCCGCTGACACCCCTAATTTCAAGGTGTGATGAACTATAGAAAGGCATGGTTATGTTTTTGATCATTATAATTTTCTTTGTCAATCATTTTTTTTTCTTTAAGAATCTTGTTTTGAGGCGTACAAAATGATTACCCTATCTAGGATATATTTATAAAGGGTGTCCTAGCCGCGGAAGTAAATTATTATACTACCCTTAATTAGTTTAAATTACATAAATACCCTTCAACAAAATCAAACACATAAACCTAAATTAATCGAATTCAGAATCAATTCGACTATTCTTGTTCTCATTCTCACAGTCGAACCCTCCACAAACCTTTGATTTTTTTTTCGTTGCCGATTAATCGTTCATTCATAAAACTTTGATCGTTGATTAAAATCACAACTATAAAATGCAACCTAATAGAACGAAGCGTTGCGCTAGTGATTTACTTCCAAATCCGAAAATTGGAACCCAATTCAATCAACCAAGTAGTCAAGCAAGTGAAGCAAAAATCCAATTGAGCGACATTGGAGATCGAAAACAAAACACCAATTGCTCGAAAATGTATATTAAAAGGTATTTCCTACAAACTCATCTTGTTTTTCCTTGTTTTTATTTTGTTTGATCGACATAATAGGATTTAATGGATGAAATTAGGGTTTTCAGAGGTAGGTTCGGCTTAACATGTCGTAAAAACCCTAGACGAACCTACCCTGGTTCTTAATTTTCTGGGTTTCAGAAGAACAGTTCGGCTGATATTGTAATATATATTTTGAGTTGAACCCAGTCTATAGTTCAGAAAACCATTAAGTTTGGCTGATTCGATTTTGCTATATATTCACTGTAACTATTGACTTGAGTTGCATAAAATTGCTACTCGTAGGTGTTTGTACCAAAATTACTTTTAAGAACAACACATGGTTGATTTAATGATGATGATGCGAAATAAGACAAGAACACAAATTAAAGATAATTGAGACAAGAATTTTACGTGGTTCGGCGAGTTATGCCTACATCCACGGATGAAACCCCTTGGGGTGAGAAGTTGTATTGATATAAGTATTACAATGACTTTTCTCCGGGTTAGAAAGCATAAAGAGAACTATAAGTAGATGAAATATGGTGAAAGTGGGTAAAATTCTCTGTACCCTTTGAGTTAGATTTCAGCCCCTATTTATAGGCAGAAACCAAATCTAATTGTAGTTATCCAAATAACCACCTAGATTTGTACTTATCCTAAATAACCACCTGGATTTGTACTTATCCTTTAATATTTGTATCATCCTTGAAGATCCATGTCTATCTTCTCCATATTTGTGTTTATCTCGAAAGATTCATGTCTATCTTGGAAGATCCTTGTATATCTTCTCAAGATTTATACTTATCCTGGAAGATCCATGTCTATCCTCTCATGATTTATGCTTATCTTAAAACGACTTCCAAATTAAGTCATTTGGGCCTCTCTAATTTATCGGGCTTCAGATAAGCCAAATGGGTTTCTTTTATAATCCAAGTGTGTTTCCACAATAAACCTATGGGCTTCTATAATAAGCCAACTGAGCTTCCAGAATAAACCCAAAATTTCCTCTATAATAGACAAAATAGGCTTCTACAATAAGCCAATTGTGATTCCTCATTAAACCCGATATGTGATACGGGCATAATTCATACATATTTACCACTTAATTTATATTTTCTAGTACTTAATTTTGTACTAATTTTATTATTTTTATGCTTGTTTAGGTAAAAAACATAAAATCCGAAGTTATGAGAAAATACGGCTAAACGGACAAAATTGCATCGAAATACTAAACCAACATTTCTAGTCAGACGCACGGATTTGATTGGAATACTAGTGGGACTTGTTACTTTACAAGACTTTACATTTGAGACAAAAACAGTTGAGTCCCACTAGTTTATTTTTTAAGTCACTGATGTGCCAGCAAGATAAATTGGTGTTTGATTTTTTTCATAAACGACAACAGTAACGGTTGGAATTGAAAAAGTAAAATGGGAGTAGGCTTCTGTTCGGTTTGGGTTAACAAAGAGTAGTGAATGAAAAGTGAAAAGAAAGAGAAAGTGGACGTTGCCCAAGTGTTGGGTTCGGTGAAAGGTGAAAAGTGGCTGATGGATGTTGACCGAGTAAGGGTGATGCACGTGATGAAGTGAGAGGTATAAAAAGAAACTGATGGGGGAGACCGTAGGGGGGTCTTCTTTTTCTTTTAGGTTTCGTTATAGGAAAGTGGGCTCCGCCTCCCACTTTCTTATTACGAAACCTAAAAGAAAAAAAAGAGAAAGTAGGGGGAGTTAGGTTGTACGGTGGGGGAGAGAGTGAAAGGAGAGTGATTGAAGGTAGAGAAGAAGTACATGGAAGAAAGAAAAGGCTAGAGGCTCTACTGATAGTGTGAGAAAGGGAGAAGTGGAAATTGAGCGATAGCGACGTGAGAGAGAGGACAATGGGAAAAGAGGAAGTCTGACAGGCTCTAAACTGTGGGAGAAAAAGCTTGGACAGTTGCTGCTCTGGGAGAGAGGTTGTGCGTCTGGTGGAGTAATTTGGGCAGAGAGAAGGTCTGGCGGAGGCAGGTTTTGTCTATACACAAGTCTGACGGCTAGAACAAAGAAGGGTTTAATCTTCTCTCTACTTTTATTATTTATTTTGATGGATTTTAAGAAATCCATACCCAATCCCATGTCCTGTTAATTAATTTATAGCTAGGGTTTTATGTGTGAAACCACTTTGAGTAATAGGCTATTTGGATTGATTTTATTAAGCAAAAGACTATTATGATTTGAATAAGATTAATTCCTGATTTTGATTTATTGATTTAATAAAAAATTTAGTTGTTGCTTCATCGGTTCTGTACAATACAGTAACCTATGTGCAGAATTAATAGGATAGAAAATATATTTGTCTACTTATTTGATATTTCATGCTTGGGTTAAATCCTTAGATGGGGTATGCTTAGAATAGCCATGTATTATTTGTGAACCTATAATTAGTTTCGTATAATTTTCTCGCTAACGCAATTAGATGGTGTATGCTGAGACTTGGAGTTTTTGATGCGTCATGCTTAGGGTGTCCCAGTGAAATTTGCGACTCTAATACATATAACATATGATTCGATAGAATGAACAATAGATGAATATTCAAGAGTTATGTTTCACTTCAGTAATTAAATAGAAATAGTGGTGGATACTAAAAACTCTGGTTACCGACTCTCTCTGTTTAGTTTTTTTTATTAGTTTAGTTATTTTATTGTTTCATTCATATTTCTGAGAAATCCAAAAGATATTATTTCTGATTAGTTTAATTGAGATATTGATTACAGTATTGTCCCCACTCCCTGCGGGTTTGACCCGTACTTGCCGTTGTCTGCATTATAGACACCGTGCGATTGCGGTTATTTATATAGGGTATTCTAAAATCCTATCAATATATTTCTTTAATAAACAAATTGGGCTTCCACAATAGCCAGACGAGCTTCCGTATTAAGCAAGACTATAACTATGACGAGGCCTGCGCGACTCATAGTATATTATTTGATAATGCTACAAACATCTCTCCTCTTAATTCTCAACTTGTTCAGGAATTAAGAAAATTACAATATAAGTTGACCTTAATGTCGTATATAATGATGCCCCCGGGTTACTTTTTAAACAAACACTTGACATAAACTTGGCATTACTAGGTGTTGTGAAAAGATGGTCAAGTGGATATCTTTAATAAACCGAATGATCTTCTATATTAAGCGAGTGGGTTTCTTTGATAAACTGAATCAATATCTATATCAAACGAGTGAGTTTCTTTAATTAACCGAATGAGCTTTTATATTAAGCGAATGTGTTTCTTCAATAAACCGAATGAGCTTCTATATTAAGCGAGATGTTTCTTTAGTAAACCGAATGAGCTTCTATATTAAGCGAATAGGTTTCTTTAATAAACCGAATGAACTTCTATATTAAGCGAGTGTGTTTTTTTAATAAACCAAGTGAGCTTTTATATTAAGCGATTTGGTTTATCTAATAAACTGAATGAGCTTCTATATTAATTGAGTGGGTTTCTTTAGTAAATCGAATGAGCTTCTATATTAAGCGAGTGAATTTCTTTAATAAATCGAATAAACTTTTATATTAAGCTAGACTATAACACAAGTGATTACTTATTTCCTCTTTATTATTTTTCTTTATCTTCATTTCCAACTATAAGCCTCTAAACTAACATCAGAAACCATAGTTAATTAACCCCTTTGATTTATTAATTAACATCCTTTCCTTTGATTGATGTCAACTTCGTATCCTTAAGTCAAAGAGAACTAAGATACTCGTCAACTGTTCCTTTTTTTTCTCTTTGTTGCCCCTATTTTTCTTACCTTAGAAGGATTTTTTTTTTATCGATAAAAAATATGGTGCTAACGAGCTTTGAACTCAGGTCGCTGGCTCATCCACCCAATGACTTTACCATTGTATTAAAGTGACATTGACTCTTAGAAGGACTTTTCATAGAATAAAACGATTTATTTTTCTCTTTAATGCAAAAACTTTGCTTGTACTTGAACAAAACGTTTCTTTTTCTCTTAAATAGAAAAACTTTGCAATATTTAATAAGTGCACTCAATTTGTGTTCTCAATTATAACTAGAATCAAGGGAAGTGTATGGATTATAAACTAAATTTTATAATATAATAGAATCATTGAGGACTTACCTCACTGAGCGCTGGTTGTTCCAGTACTGGGTGTGCAAACCCAGTCGTTATAGGGATTTGATTGTTTTAGAATCAAAACATTTTTCATTGGCAAAGATGCTCATTACCAGTATAGAGAATATGCATACTATATTCCTTAGATAAATTTGCGAATATGTCCTGACGCTGTCTCCACCAGAACTAGTGCCTCTACCAATTTGGTGAAGTAGTCGGTTGCAGCTAATAAATATTTGACGCCCCCAGGTGCAGCGGAAGATGGACCTACAATATCCAATCCTCATTTGATGATTGACCACGGGATCGTAACCGGATGCAACTCATTTGCTGGTCTTTTTACAAGACTCTTTATAAGAGGGTCGTGCAGCTGACAAGCCAAGCATTTTCTTGCATATTCTTTTGCGCCACTCTGCATATAAGGCCGGAAGTATCCTTGAGATAAAAGCCTATGCGCCAGACTCCTGCCTCCAGAATGATCCTCATAGCACCTTTCATGTGCCTCAACGAACAATTGCTTTCCTACCACTCGAGTTACACAAGGAAGGTACGATTCCATTGCAATTGTTTTTGTCTTTCTCTTTTTTAGAAAAATATTACAAGTATTTCCTTAATAAATACTTGCAAAAGGTATTTTTAATTTTGACTAAAACCAAGGTATGCGTTGACTATAAACTAGATTTATAATACAACAGTCATCGAGGACTTACCTCACCGAGCGTCGGACGTTCCTTCAACCCTATCTGCCCCTACTACTTGGAGTGATATTGAAAAGGTCGTCTCCAATTGTTTGACCTTCCTGGAATATGTTGATTTGATATATGTTGATTTAATTGCATATTAGGCGACACTTTAACCGCCCATATTATCTGTCTTGGAGCATGAAAGACCCCCCCAAATATGTGCAGGTAATCGCGACAAGATAGCTCCTGATATCACTTCTAAACCGCGTGTTTGAAAATTGAACTAGGCATACTGACGTTACCAGAGTTGTTACAATGTTGAACTGACAAAGATATCCTGCGCTCTAACATATTTATGGGTTGCATGCGTGCGACTATTTCGCAACTTAGTTCTTGACGGATCGTATGTACTACGGTTCAGCATGGCATTCTCAGAACACGAGGTGTATTTTTCTTCAAAATCTTTTCTTCTTTTTCGTACAACTGCTTCCTGGCATCATTTGCAATATCTCTCCATTTCTTAATGGTATCTCCGTTCTCAAGACTTAGCTCAGCACTCGGAGCTCTTGCAAAGAAAGTAAGAGAAAATCAGTCATATAGCTACAGCCGTTTGCAAACTAAATCTGTAGCATATAAATCACCATTAAGCGTACACTATGATCTTCCCTTCGTTGTTCTTTCCCGTTAACAACTCGTTATTCATTGTCATTTCTTTAACTTCCTCGACCAGAATAGGTCTTTAGAAAAGTTATTACTCATCAACAGATAAACCACATGAACAGCGTCATGCTTCTCGATAGCAACCTCCATAATCAGCTCAAGGAATATGCCTACAACTCTAGCATCTTCTTTTATATCCAAGTTCAAAACAAACCTGAAATATTCTAGGGCTTCCAAAGAAACCACCTCTTCCATGCAACTAATATTGAACCTCATATTCACGATCATCTGAACCAGGACAGCGTCATCCTTCATGAACAGCTCGAGAAAAGAATTATATATTGCAAGTTCTTTTCTTTTGATATATCTTCACCTTTCATAAATAACTTCAGATTTACTAACAGGTTCATATGAACCAACATCACAATATTTTTAACTTCACAAAATACCATGAATCACCGACTGCTCGCGCCAGTTTCTTGCATTAACATTTTTATCTTCCAAGGCCCAACAACGAAAATATTTACGTCCTCACTAGAGATGCACTTGTTCCCATCTTCAAATTTATCTATTTTAGCTGCAATTTTTATCATCATGACCAAAGCAGCAGCATTCCTGATAGTCGACACGAAAGTATCTTGAACATCCAACAGCGACATCCATAGAATGACTTTAAGCACGGCATCTATATGACCCAGCACTTCCAAATTTTTAGAACCTGCAGCGTTTGAATGGAGCATATAAGCCTTAGAGCACAAGTCTGCAGTAGTGTTGATAAGCAGTATGTACAAGCCATCGATTCCCTGATCGATAATAATATTTTCAATATCAACAACTGGTTCATCATTAGATGTTACAGCAACAATCCAACGAACCAGTTCACTATAAACATCCAATAATTGCAGAAAACCCATTATCTTCCTGAGCGTGATTCCAAGAAGCAACCCAATGATGTCGCAAGTATCATCATGGATATTAACAATCTGTGCTTCAACCAAAAAGGGAAGCACAGGAGTATTTATCTTCATACCATGAGCAAATATCCAAACAGGACTTCTCTCTTCAGAATCTTTAGCTTCCTGATATTGTTCATGATCAACAACACCACGACCCTTTTAACTTTACAAAAAACCACAGACACGGCCTCTGTGAGAATCATAATAACTTTGAAAGCGATGATATAACTGTTGGAATCTTGCAACAATAAACATCATCGTTAGATGCATAATAATATATATAAAGAACTGAATTGAAAACAACTCTACCACGGACAACTACGAGGGCAGAATCACGGGTTCAACAAGTTGTCCTTAACACATTAGTTCGAGGGTATACTCGAGAAGAGCAATGCTAAACCCCAACGTGCGAAGATGTGTCCAGGATAAGACTGCCCGATATAGCTTGTATTACAAACTACCCACTATTGAACTTAGCAACAGGGAAGGAAGGGAAATAAACACTCAAAAGCGCAAAACAAAACGAGAAGATGGTGAAAAGAAGATAGGATAGTAGCCGTTTCTGGGATGGATTTCAACTCTGAAAATGTTTTGTATTTATAGGAGAAAAGAAACCTTTAGGGTTTCGGATTTCTTGTAAATCAAGTTTTCCCAAGATAAACATAAAAAGAATCCTTTAGGGTTTCGGATTTCTTGTAAAAATATTTTGGTAAAAATAATAGATCATGGTTGATGTCTTTCACATTCGTAGGCCCAATACATAAGTTAGCCCATGCATTGTTTGTCCACCCCATTCCACCCTCTAGTTTTACATATTATTCATATGAGAATAGTTATATAGTGGACATCCTTCTCTAGATTACCCAATGTGGGACTAAACTAAAGAGTTTCATTCACTCAAGGAAATGAGTGAGCATCCAAGATAAAAACCATTTAGTTTAAAACTCATTTTCTCCAACAATAACCACCATCATTAAACATCAATGGAACGTTGAATCTGTGATTGATCGTCTTGATGATGATCTGTATCTCCATCATCTCGTTACCACCTTCAATAACTAAAAAGCAATATAACACCATAACCACAACAAGATAACCCATTTCCATGGAAGAAGAGATAGCTGGACACAACAGCACATAGCAACCTTATCCTTACCATCTTCGAATTCAATATACTTTATTAGCTAAGATAATGAACTCTTTAAAAGACATAATGATCCTATCTGAGTTATACTCCATAATGGCACAACCAACTTGTCGTCATGCATTGTTCTTGTGAAGCTCAAATCGAAAGCTTTGCCTCTGTATAACTTGTCACACACAACAACAAGATATTTAAAAACCATTATTCCAGAACCTTGCCGCTATTCATGTTTGATCCTAGCTCTTTATGGATATCGAGCAGACGAGTGTATCTATTACAAGATATAGCTCTTGGAAGCAAACTCTCAACATCGATGCAACTAGGATCAAGTGATAATTACCCTCCTTGCCAGTTTCGGATCTGTGACGAATGTACTATGAATACCCTTTATCTGCAGATCTCACTCAGGTTCAATTTTAACATATGGGCACCCGGGTTCAGGACCCCCGATATTTTTATCGAAATCTAATGAACCAGTATAAGATTTTCAAACCTGGAGTTTTGAGACCAGCAGAGTCAGCTCCCCCGTCCCGACTTATCTGCGAAGAACCAACGTTACCTCCTTGCCCAGTATTAACATCAGACGATATTAGCTCAAAGCGGATTGCGTCCTTCATCTACCCTGAAGAAGTCCTTGTACTTGATAAAATTCTTTCTGAGATTAAAAAGCAAGGCTTAAGAGTACTAATCATTTTTCAGTCGATTGGTGGCTCTGGTGGAATCTTAGGGGATTTCTTGGATGATGTTGTGCGTCAGAGATTTGGTGAAAATTCTTATGAGCGTGTTGATCAAAGAAGCAAGCAACGTTGGCTCCATATATTTCAACGTTTTTTTTTTGGTGTATGACTTTTTTCGTTTGGAACACGATGCTTTTATTCGTATCTCCCCTTAGTCGACGCTAATGTTTGTACCAAAAATTACTTTTAGGAATAAAACACGATTGATTTGATGATGATGATGTAAAATAATACAAGAACACAAATCAAAGATAATTGAGAAAAGAATTTAACGTGGTTCGGTGAGTTATGCCTATGTCCACGGATGAAACCCCTTAAAGAGAAATGTTTTATTGATATAAGTATTACAATGGCTTTTTTCTGGGTTAGAAAGCATAGAGAGAGCTTTAAGCAGATGAAATATGGTGAAAGTGGGTAGAACTTCTGTGTACCCTTTGAGTTAGATTTCAGCCCCTATTTATAGGCAGAAACCAAATCTAATTGTAGTTATCCAAATAACCACCTAGTTTTGTAATTATCCTAAATAACCATCTGGATTTGTATTTATCCTTTAATATTTGTATATATCTAGGGCTGCACAACGGGTGGGTCGGGTCGGGTTTGGCCTCACCCGCACCCGACCCGCCTCTAACTGGTTTTTTTTTTCACCACCCGCGCCCGACCCGCCTGGTCCTCGGGTCGGGTCGGGTCTGACCCGCCCAAATGGCGGGTCGAGTCGGGCGGGTGCGGGTCACCCGCCCAGATAATCATGCAAATTTTTTTCATGGGTTTGGCTGTTTTTTTGATCCTCACGCGCGCCACCTGATAAACCATTTTAACTAACAATCGATAATCTCAAAATCTAAGTCCCAACATTCAAAATTATACAATAAAATTAGAGTTTTAATATGCAATTCTACGACATTTCCCACTAGCAACAAAAATAAGTTCATCTTAGTAGCAGCACCATCCAGGTCACCGAATAGGAATCAATCGTCATCTATGATGATGGAAGAAGCAGCAAGGTTACCAAATAGCTCTGCAACAAAAGAAATGAACAATTAGAATGAAAAAGATTAAAAATACCAATAGTAATAAAGTATATGAAGTTAAGAACCATGATCCATGAAGTACAAATTATACCCGACTCAAGAACTTCAACCTCCTCCTCCTCGACTCCAAGGCTAGAAGAATCTTTGTCAATTGGTGTACGTAACCAATTTTGCAATAAAATTAACGCCTCAAGTGTTCTAGGCTTTAAGGAACTTCGAAAAGGATCCAAAATTCATTTTCCGGTACTAAAAGCTGATTCAGAAGCAACAGAAGAAACAGGTATAACAAATATATCTTTGGCTATGAGTGGTAAAATGCCAAACCTCGCAGAGTTGATCTTCCACCAAAGTAATATATCAAAAGAAGAATCCTCCTCATTGGTCGGAGAGTAGATAGGCTCGGCCAAGTATCTTTCCACCTCAGATCTTCTATGATCCTCCACATTACTCAATTGGTTTTTGCGTTTATTCCTTTCTTCCTTATACTTAGCCTTGCCAGAAATAGAAGAACCTTGAGCAAAAGTAGAACTAGAGTTACCTAGAGACTCGGATGAAGATATCACACTTTCAGTTGTATGTTCTAATTTATAAGCTGTGAACAGTTCATCAAAATCCTTTTTAAGTTTATCAACCCAAGCTTCTACCCTTCTTTGTTTTATCACAGGGTCGTAATGCACAACTAAATATTCAACAGTCACATACAATCCTTGTTCTTTCTCTCGTGGATCCAGAAGTACAGCAATAAACATCAACGAATTCATTTTTTCAAAATCTCCCCAATACTTGTTGTACTTGAGCAACATTACATCGCCCATGTGACTTAAGAAAGGATCCTCATATCTATTTTTCCAATCTTCTAATTCTTGACGAACAGTACCGAGTTCCTCCAAGAATGAGTGGGAAGTAACATATGTAGAAGCTGAAAAAGCAACAGTTGAATCGTAGAATACCTTTAGAAACTGAATCAGAACTCTGGAATTGCACCAATCATAACTTTCAGAAGCATGCACTGGAGGCCTTTTCTTCTTCTTGGATTTTCTAAGAGCAACATCTACTTCTTCTTCTGGAATATCTACTTCTTCTTCTTCATCGTCAGAATCTATATCAACATTGTCATCACCGTCACCCATATGAAAAGATGGTACTGGAATATCATAACAAAACTTCCCACGGAATGCCCTATCTGACTCATGTAGCCTTTCAAAAGTTTTTTCATACCTCTCTGCAGCAACTAACATCAAATAAGTAGAATTCCACCGCGTTTTCACATCCAAAATCAAACCTTTTTTACAATCTATCCTTGCCATCTCAGCAGCATCCATAAACTTCTTCAATCTTGCGGGAGATTTTGTGACATACTCTACCACTGCCTGATTCTGAGAATTGATGTATGGTACTTTTTTAAACCATCCTTAACGACAAGAGCAAGTACGTGGGCCGCACATCTAACATGCAAAAATTTAGGTCCAAGTAATGAAGAACCCCAACTAACAACTTGTTTTCTCAGATAATCAATAGCAGTTTTATTCGCAGATGCATTATCAAGAGTGACAGTGAATACTCTCTCAAGACCCCATTCCACCAAACATTTCTCCAAAGCCTTACCAATTTGTTTACCTTCGTGACTTTCAATCAAACAAAAACAGATGATTCTTTTATGCAGCTTCCATTCCCGATCAATAAAATGAGCCGTTACAACCATGTAATTGTAGTTCTGCATCGATGTCCAAGTATCAGTAGTAAGACATACTCTTGTCTTATTTGTCTTGAAATAACTTATCAATGCGGCCTTCTCATTCAAAAACAACGTGCATATATCACGATACACTGTCATACGACTTGGAATCTTAAATTTAGGCTCAAGAAACTTACTGTAAGCCCTAAAACCTTCGCCTTCAACAATTCTAAAATCCATTTCATCTGTAATAATAAACCTAATCAACGCTTTTCTACATCCTTCTTGAGAAAAACTGACCCCACCAACTGTGGTTCCTCTCCCGACTTGCACGGCTGAAAACCAAGTGTCTGTTGTCCTCCCTGCTCCTTATTAACTGATTTCTTGTACTCAATACACTTCTCTAAAATGATGAGAAAGATTGGTAGTCCCATGTGTTTTACCACCAATCTTGTAACTACCTCGACTCTTTGGACAATGCTTACACTTTGCTTTAGCACCATCTTCTATAATATAGAAGTGATTCCATACCCAAGATTTCTTCACACCAACTCTAGACTTCTTATTTGATGATAAAGGTTGAGAAGATGGTGTCGCGGCGGATGATGAAGGTTGACTAGATGGTGACGCTGATGACCCAGCTGTACTCCTTGTCCCTGGTGCCGATGTCGGTTGACGTTGAGGTGGAGGTCCCGTACAACTTTGGGATGGTCTTCCTTGTACAAGTGGAAGATCTGAAGTAACGTCATCTTCTGAGATTTCAACCATGTTGATAACCTACAAGGCAGAAACGGCAGAAGGGGTGAGTTATCATACATACATATGTATTAGAAATTGAAAAGTATAACACATGTCACAATTTCTATACATCAGCTCCATCAAACAGTTCTACATATTTGCATTTCCAACTTCATTGTGGTTAGAAATTAGAGTGAGCTAAATCAAACAGAAGTTGTGTTTGTTTTTCATTGCATTTCCAACTCTGTGGTTAAACAAGATGCTATGCTAAAAAATTCACTTAAAAAGGATTTTTGTCATATCCAAATTCATAAATTCATACATCAATTATGCTATAATGTAATACAGTACATAAAGTACATATCCAAATTTACAAACACTTCAAATTTTATGTTTCAGTCTGTGTTTGAAAAGAACTATAACGTGTTTGAATAGACAGATGATGAGAAGATTTTTTTTTTTAATCTGTCACCACCACACTTTCTATTTTTGTAACATTTAGTTCACTCAATGAAACTCTAGGGTAGTTGAAGTCTCTCTGAGGGTTAATGTTCTTACAATCTGACACACTTGTGTAAATATTTGAATATAGAATAAAATCTGCAAAATTATTAAGTACACAAACAGGGCTTGTCATTCATTATGTCGGATGTGTGTAATTAATATCCACTAGTGGTGATCATTTTTGTAGCTTCATGTTCCTGAGCTTGCACTGGCTTACTGCGACCGTGTTTACAAAGCTTCACAGAGCCAACGTTCTTCTAAAACATCGAGTAATATATATCTGACGCTTCTGCAAATATATCTTAATCCTACAAGAACGACAAAGGAGTTCGAAAATAGCATCATGAATGTAGATTTACCTCAGAGTACTGGGCAGAGGATTTAAGATACAGTTCCAGCAGCGTCGATAGTGGGCGAAGTGATAACGACGGAGATGAACCAAACCAAGAAAATGGTCCAATTACGCTGGATGAAGCCTTAAATCTGTTGGGCCAAAAATGGGATAAAATTAATGGAGCTCAGGCTCTTAAACTCTTACCAAGAGAAACAA
>JAJJMC010024384.1:2887657-2956024 GCA_023531435.1 Papaver californicum
ATGGAGCTCAGGCTCTTAAACTCTTACCAAGAGAAACAAAGATACAGGTGAGGAATATAATGTAGAGCAGGATCTTATTACTAACTTCACCAAAGGTACAGGATGATAATTGAACAATGAGAACTTACAGGTAAGTGTATCAGTTTTATAAGATCAGGGTTAAACAACTCGAGTTCAGTCAGAATATTAGTTTTAAAATTTTGAAATTGTAAATTATTTGGTCTTAAAATTTTGGGACTTTATGAGAATTTCTTGAGACTTGCTAAACGTAATTCAGGAGCCACTTGATGGTACTGATTATTCTCTCAAATCATTCTGATTTGCTCTCCAGTATATAATTCAAGTTTGTTAAACAAGGAATACTAATCAATGGTCAATTTCCTGGTCCTAAAATCTACTGCAACACTAATGATAATCTCTTTATCAACATCATCAATTTGTTACCTGAACCTTTCCTTATCTCTTGGTAGGCAATTATGTATTGACATTAGAAACAGATTTGGGGAAAATCCCCAAATTTTAACTTGAAGAACCCTAGTTCTAAAATTGGTTTACAAACACTCAATCAAAACTCGTAAAACCCTATCACAGATTTAGAAACACTCAAAACTAATAAAACCCAAATTTCAATTGCTACTAAATCATGTAATGAACACATTAATTTCAATTAGGGCAAAAAGAAACAGTACCTACCTGTACGGCTGTAAATCTGATAGAGATTGAAATGATGTCTGATGGTGGTGATGAATTGATGATGCAGTTGGGGAACTTGGGTTCACGGTGGTGGTGGTGGTGGTGTGACTGTGCTCTCTCTGTAAGAAAAGAAGAAGAAATGGAACAGAGAAGAACTGAAGAAGATGAAGTATGGACGATGGACCTGACTGAGTCGATGCTTTTGTTTTGTGTTGAGTGAATGGCGGGTGGGCGGGTCGGGTCGGGTGAGAGGAGCTATCACCCGCACTCGACCCGCCAGAAGTCGGGTTTTAATAAAATCACCCGCACCCAACCCGTTTATCGGCGGGCCGGGTGCGGGTCGGGTTGGCGGGTTGGGTCGGGTTTGTGGAACCCTATATATATCCTTGAAGATCCATGTTTATCTTCTCCATATTTGTGTTTATCTTGAAAGATCCTTGTGTATCTTCTCAAGCTTCATGTCTATCTTGGAAGATCCTTGTCTATCTTCCCAAGATTTATACTTATCCTGGAAGATTCATGTCTATCCTCTCAGGATTTATGTTTATCTTAAAATGACATCCAAATAAAGTCATTTGGGCTTCTCTAATAGACCGGGCTTCATATAAGCCAAATGGGTTTCTTTTTATAATCCAAGTGTGTTTCCATAATAGACCTATAGGCTTCTGTAATAAGCCAACTAAGCTTCCAGAATAAGCCCAGAATTTCCTCTATAATAGGCATCTGGATTTGTATTTATCCTTTAATATTTGTATATATCCTTGAAGATCCATGTTTATCTTCTCCATATTTGTGTTTATCTTGAAAGATCCTTGTGTATCTTCTCAAGCTTCATGTCTATCTTGGAAGATCCTTGTCTATCTTCCCAAGATTTATACTTATCCTGGAAGATTCATGTCTATCCTCTCAGGATTTATGTTTATCTTAAAATGACATCCAAATAAAGTCATTTGGGCTTCTCTAATAGACCGGGCTTCAGATAAGCCAAATGGGTTTCTTTTTATAATCCAAGTGTGTTTCCATAATAAACTTATAGGCTTCTATAATAAGCCAACTAAGCTTCCAGAATAAGCCCAGAATTTCCTCAATAATAGGCAAAATAGGCTACAATAAGTCAACTGGGATTCTTCATTAAGCCCGTATGTTTCTTTAATAAACAAATTGGGATTCCGCAATAAGCCATCCGAGCTTTCGTATTAAACAAGACTATAACTATGAAGAGGACAATCACACCTGATGACACTCAAAGGACTATATGTCTTAGAACGCTTGGAAAAAGTGTCGATGTTGAATACTATGATATGACTTGGGATCACCTTTATAAGTTGGCCGAAGAAGTTCTTGGTTGGGATCACGACACTACCTAGTTGGAGTTTTGTTGTGCTGCTAAATAGGTGGAAAGCGTGCATGTTCATGGAGTTGGTAACAAACCAAAGATGTTGAAATCATTCAAGATAAAATATTTGAAAGCTAGGTTTGAGAAAACTAATGAGAAAGTAGTTGATGGGAGATTGGGGATGGACGCGAACAAAGTAAACCAGACTGTTGTTGCTTATTTGTTATATATTCTCGGCCGAATCATATTTCTCGACCATACTGGCAACAAGGTGACTGCTCAATATATCCAATGCTTAAAAAATCTCCCAACATTTCGTGACTATGCTTGGGGAACCACTTGTGTTGCATTCCTTCTCAATCAGCTTGCACAATCCTCTAGGCTTGACACTAGAAACATTGGAGGAAATTTCAGTCTCTTGCAACTGATTCTTGATAAACCTATCCATTTGTTGTTAATTTATTTCATTTGAACCCTAACTCTGTATAGGTTTTTAAATTTTAGTGCACTAACAGATAAAAGTTCCGCTAATAAGTGAATCTAGGTTATCAGCCGAACTAACCGACTTCACTTGTTTTTCCTGGAAAATGTCAGGTTCGGCCTATAATGCTTATGCAGTTATGAGCCGAACCTGACATGAATTCAGTATTTGTTTTGAAAATGTCAGGTTCGTCCCATAATACCAATTCGGTTTTGGGCCGAACTTATGTTTGTACTCATCCTTCCTGTAATAATTTGTGATTTTCAAATGTTGTTGATATAGGTGTGGGGCCTAGGGTTGTACATGGTATGGTACAAACCGTAAAACTGCACTGTACCACACCGTTTAAACCTAAATCGAACTTTACCATCTATGTAACGGCTTAGCATGGTTTTAGTTTTGTAAAAACCATTGATTTTGGTATGGTAATCGTTTAGCACAAACCGAACCGAAAAACCGTTGGTGGCACAGTTAATATCACTCATTAGGTTCTTTCGTTTATGACCATTAGAATAAGGTTTGACTTAATTAATCCCATTCCCTTCAGTTCACTATTTATTTTAATCTTTTTATTTTAAAATTAGTTGTACCGTGGTAGTATATTCTCGAACAAGATAATACTGAATTTAGTCAGTTAAAATCAACTCCACGCTCTATAAACAAAGACGGTTTCATTCTTCAATTGTTTGTTTACTAATGATAACATTAATGACTAATTAGATGTTATATAGATACTCACCAAGATGTGTACACTACGACAGACTTTTCTAACTGTGTACGAGGAATGAATTATAGACGGTTATTGTGACTCATGTGTAATAAATACTAATTTTATTTTTATTTTTGAAAAGCCAACGGTTTTTAAAAAATGAATGGTTTTACACCGAACCTTCTCATCCAAAACCGTACCAAACCGTTTATGAAATGGTTTGGCACGGTTTGAAAAACTTTAAAACCGTTGTTCTTGGTTTCGGTTTCGGTTTCATCCAAAATCGTACCAAGTTGTACCATGTACAGTGGTATATGATCACTTCCCGAAGTTGAAATTGGGCAAACCAATTGAGAAATAGGTAGATACAATTCCTACTTCATCCAAATATGAGTTCAAGGACCATAAAAAAGGGATAAGAATCCAAGGTTGATCAATTTAAGTGGAAAAGTTAGACTTTTTGGATGGGCAAGACGTTATATTTGAACCATATAACACGGAAAATTAAGAAGATGAAGTTGTTCAAGATAAAGATATGCCTTTGGGATGTATTACAGACCGTTTTTTTATCCAGGAGGGATGTACTACGTAAATAGGTAATGACACTTGGGTATTCGGTGCCCCATTGCATAATAAGTTCCTCAAGTCTTTCCCGATACACATCTTTGGTGATTTACCATGTCAAAACGTCCCATTCGCTGGAGAAACAAGCCCACAACCTTTCATTCTCACTATACTCCTTCATAAATTCCTCATTTTTAGTTTCTCGTTCATCATCCGGTAGTGTCACAATATTCTCTAGGTATTTTAACTTAAGTGGTTGAACAATCGGTTGCCATTTTTTTCTAACATTGTTCCATATATGAAACATACAAAGAAAATTACGGGCATCTGTAAATGCCTTACTAATAGCATACATTAATGCTTGCTCTTGGTCGGTTACTATCACCTTTGGAAGAGCAACCTCCCGGAAGATTAACTTACATTGTTTTAATACCCACATGTAACTCTTTGTCGTCTCGCCTTTCAAAAAACAAAAGGCCATGATGAATGGTGAATGGTGCCTTGGTTGGCCCATGCCCAACTATGTTCAACAACGACATCTCATATTTGTTGGTTTTGTACATGCAATCTATTATGAGAACTTGTGGAAAATATATAGCCAACTGAACGCAATCCGAGTGAGCAAGAAAAATACGTGTGACTTATCCGAACTCATCCAACTTCTTTTATGCCATGTAGTTATGCTTCACTTCCAACCACATCAATTGATGCATCACTGCCTTACCTTGCAAACCCTTCCTTCTTAAAGTCCTTCTTGCATTGTAGATAGTTTGTATAATAGATTTGTTATTCTTGTTATCCGCCTTCAGTTTGCTAAGGATTCTACTCAGTGGCATACGTGCTTGCGGCATCTTATCTATTTCCACCTATTCATGTGGTTTGATCCTTGAGACTTTTGCACGTCCATGAAGATCAAGTGCACGTGGGTGGATATGACGACAATCGATGTTTTTATTCATAGTCCAATGTAGTTCATTTTTGTTGTAATTAAAAACGATCTTAAAGGGGCACCCTCTTTTCTTCGTCTTAGTCTTATTCTTTCTCCCCGTCTTCCCAATACACATATGACCTTTTTATGCTTGTATACCTCTTTCTCACTTCTCTCACAAACCATTTCAAACCGTTCACGTCGGTTTTGTTGCCCGCACACTTGCACACAATTTATTTTCAACCCATGTTCCTCAACCCAATCCCTTGCTTCACCTTGAGTTTCCCATGTCTACATTAATACAAGGTCAAAATTTTCCTAGTAAAGCTTTTGGAATACAGTTAGCATATAAAATAAAACATCATTCAATTTGTTACCTACCAAATCATTATCGAAGTGATCTCTATTATCTTCGTAAATGATGTTAACAACCAAAGGTTGATCGTGCATAGGTACAGGTTCAACAATTACGTTCTACAAGAATACGACAAGGTTTGATGACCCAAAAAACAACTTTGCTTCAGCTATTAAAGCTAAGTTCGGCTGATACGATATCTAAACTAAATGTCGAACCATTACCTTTATAAGGTTCGACTAATTTTGGAAAGGCCGTTTTAAAGCCAAACCGATAACTTGTGTTTTTAATCAAGTTACACTACCAGGTTCGACTGTAAAATAGTTAGTCGAACATTATACTATACGTCGCCAATTAGAATAAACCAAACTATAAAGTATAGGTTCGGCTAGTAACAGTTATAGTACGAATTAGCCGAACTTTATGTTTTATATTCAAACACTTTGGTTCGACTATATAATTACCAGCTGAACTGTTCTTCCCGCGTTAAGTTCGGCGGATAAGTCTACAGTCGAACCCAACACTGAAATTGAAAAAATTCAATCTCTTGATGAATTCAACCTAAAAAAAGGTGATTAAACATCGTCTACAAGTATACATGTGTATTGTTAGCATTATAAGGTTCTTCACCAATGTATTCATCTTCTGGATTTGGCTCATAAAATTCATCATCTTGAGCTTTAGGTTGAGTTTGAGCAAAATTATTCTCATAACGCAAAAAATAAGCCAAATCCGGATCATTGTTGTAGTTGATGTGTATTATATTGGCTTTACGGGATGAAGATTCTCCTTCATCATTTGAATCACTCATTTTGGTCACTTCCAATCACAAAAATCTCAAAAACCTAAGTATTTTTTTCTTCACTTTTTCTTCTTCCTCTCAAAAATCCCAACTCTCTCACAATTTTGATTTATCTACTAATTTACTACTAATAATTTAATCATTAACATTACAAATTAATCATTATCATTAACACTAATTAAATAAGGATATAAATGCTATTATTAAAAAAAATATTGGATAAGGGGTGATGAGTTTTACAACCCAATGACCCTATTTTATCACCATTAGGTATGCTTCAAAACAAGATTCTTCTTTAATACATGCTTTGAATATGAAGCCTTATATAGGGGCTTCCCATTCCAATAGAGGGGCTTCCCATGTGAAGACAAAATAGGGACACTAGGTAAGAATTTCAAAAACCCCTTATCCATTATATTTTCATAATGGCTAAACTACCCATGTTTAATTAATATTAGTAAAACTACTTAACTAATAGATTAGGCTAATAATAATTAATCTAAAATAATCTTATACTTAATCAAATCAAATCAAATTTTTATTCTTTTTGGTTTGTTGGAAAGAAAAAGTAGAAGAAATGAAAGAGAATTTTTTGTAATTTTTTTAAAAATCCTAGATTTTGATTCACTCAACAAGAGTAGTCAGGTATACCTCTAACTTAAACTTTTGGTCTTTTTATGGCTCAAATTTGATGAAATTACGTAAAAAAAGTATGATTTTTTTTTGTGATTCAGGGAACATTACAGTTGGGTTTTCTTGTCGAACCAAACCGTAGAAAACATTTACGGTTAGGTGTTCATCATAACCAAACCGTAACCGTACTTTCATGGCGGAAAACCAAATCGTAATAGTTTTACGGTTGGGTTTTCAGCATCGTACCCAACCGTAACTAGCAATTACGGTTGGGAATTGACAATCCAACCCAACCGTAGCTAATCTTCAAAGAAAAGTTTATTTATCCAGGATAATTTACGGTTGGTAATTGACAATCAAACCCAACCGTAAATACCAATTTTAGTTTTTTTGCAAAAACATTTACGGTTGGTATGATAATCGAACCCAACCGTAAATTACCTGTAAAAGGTCAACAATGGAAGTTGGTGCCAAGGGAAAAGGTCTGATATTTACGGTTGGGAATTAACAATCGAACCCAACTGTAAAAGGGTCTATGAATATTTACGGTTGGGTTTTGATTCAAAAACCAATCGTAACTTTAAGAAATATGGTTCTGGCTGTTTTACGGTTAGGTATGGACTTGCGGACCCAACCGTAAATAATCAGTTGTTTTGTTTTTTAAGTTGATTTCTCCTTAATTGGTTTCTAACTTGAAATTTTTGTAAACAAAAAATGAAATGTAGATAGACCAATTTAAGATAAAAAATTTCTCATACATTCTAACTAAATTGAGATATGAATATTGTCGCAAGAAGTTATAATCCACCCACAAAAAAACCTCTAAGTTTGACGCAATTTTTAGAATCAACATAGAGTTAAGGAGAAGGAGGAAGGATATGTCGATCACCATGATGAACTCTTTTTTTGCTCGTGCTACAACGAGTACGAGGACCAGCACGACCGCCACGAGTACGAGCACCAACACGACCGCCACGAGTACGAGCACCAACACGACCGCCACGAGTACGAGCACCAACACGATCGCCACGAGTACGAGCACCACCTTGTACATCCTCGACTTCATCATGTGTGTCTTCGTCACTAGGTTGCGGCTCTCGTTGGCTAGTACTCGCACCTCTTGTATCGGCTCTACTCCTCTTTAAGCTTCGCACCGTCTCATCTTCGTTTGATTCATGAAGCTTCCTCACTTTGTGTTGCAGGTTCTTTTGTTGCTCAACCGTCATCACATCACCTCTACTTATGCATGGAGTCATAGACTCTGCCAATGCAAGTGCTTTCTTTTTCTATTCACATATGAAAACAAATATTGGTTTATTCTTTAGTAATAAATCTTAAAAACATTAATAACATAAGTAATTGACGTACCAAGTTAAAATATGCCTTTTTCCAAACATCACTGAGACCATCTCCTTTGTTGTTTCCTTGACCCCTTTGAAGTATTACAATAGATTCCGGATCAATATTAATCACATTTAGATGACCAAAATGACGATACCAATCCAAGTAATCTTCTATGGCCTCTTTTGTGCCCGGAGATGGATTTACCTCCTCCCTTTGGATTTGGTATTCCGGTTTATGGCGGTTGTTCCAAACCGCGACCGGAGGCGTTGGGATGTAGTTGAGCACAATGCTTGGGCCTTCGATCATGGAGTTATTCACACACAATTTAAAGGCTTCGATTGTTACCTTGGTTTGGACATAGCCATATTGGCGGAGAGTTCGACGAGGGTTGCACATCACGAACCTAAACAGATGGTACAAAGGCCCGTTGTAGCCTGACACGTCCGAGAATTGACGTAAATCTTCTATTAATCCATCATCAACTATGTCAATCTTCACATAAGGATCAAACACCACATCTTCTACGGTGAAAGCATCAATTTCACTTCTCTTATTTGCTATCTGTACTTCTTTACGCTTTGACTGCATACCAGTGAATATGAATTTCTTTCCTGTAGGTCCAGTAAAATCACCGCTCCACTCATTCTTAGGATCCAAGCTCGAAAAGTGATCATAGACCCATGCCTATGAAGATAATAAATATTAATATAAGATAATGCACAAAAAAAATTTTAAGTTAAACATTGAAATTCCAACAATAAATTACCTGAAGAAGACCAGTATTCCCGGAAATCTCAGTACCTATAACCCTCGAAGCTTTTCTAAGGTTGGAAAGTAGGTAAGCGAGGGTGGCAGTTCCCCATGAATCATGCGTCTTCTGGAGATCCTTCAACCACTGTAGAAAGTGAGCGTTGACCCTATTTCCTGTGTTGTCAGCGAAGAAGATGGTACCAAGCATATATAGCAGATACGCCCTGGCTGTACGCATAGCTCTAGTTTCATCTATGAAGACCCCATCCTTTTCCAATTGCAGGTTTCCTCCAAACTTCTCCCTCAGACTACGCAACAAGATCTTCTTGGTCATACCTAAACCTTTCTTCGGAACTTTACCCGGTTTATCTCCAGCAGCCAGTTTAAACTCTAACTCGGCTCCTGTCTTCTCCCATCCAAGTGTATCTTTAAAAAGGACACAGAGATCACTCCAAGACATGTTGTTTTCAAAATCTTCATACACGGCTTTTCCTTCAACTTGTAATTCAAGAATTGACTTGACATCATCCGACGTTATTGTCATCTCGCCGAATGGGAGATGAAACAGATCGGTTTCGTGCCAATAACGTTCCCTGAAGGATGTGCAGGTAACACTGTCATATTCCAACATATAATTGGTAATTCCCGGAGTTAACCCTGTACCATTTACGAGAACACAGACGACTTTACATTCTTCAGCTAACGGCCAATGTTGAGCCCTTTGACGAACCAATTTCTTCACGGCCTGTGTATGATCCTACAAAGAATAAAAACAATCTTTTTTAATCAAAATCATACCAACGAGTTATAACTTGAAGTTAAACAAACGCAAATTTAACAAAACAAGAGAAGTTTTTAGATTAATACCCTAGTCTCAGCAACTTTGGCAGCCCATGAATGCGTATAACCAAATAATATTGCAGACTTATCTGGGGCCTCACCCCAAAGTCTTCCATTCTTCTTCTTAGGAAACAACACGTCTTTGCCTTTGGGAATATGCTTGCATTTCGGTGAAGGTTTCTTCCTTGGATTTCTTTCCTTCACTTGAGGTTGAGGCGAAACAACAACAATTTCTTTACCTTTGCCTTGATCGACAAATTGTTCTTCGTCCGTCTCTTCTTCATCACATTCTTCCTCTTGTGGTGTTTCTCTAATCACAAGCGCACCTCCACTCACCATCGGTAGATCTTCGAAGTCTTCGAAAACATGGGATTCATCTTGAAGTAGTACTTCTTGTCTAGAGCTACCACCCCATACCTCAAAATTCTTCTTCTTCTTATCGTTCTTTCTCAAGCCTCTATTATCTACCCCTAAATAAACTTCGTGGCGAGGGTGGGAGTGTGATCAATCGGTGTTAAATTATTACCCCTCTTGTTCTTGGGTTTTGCCCTATCCTTATTGCTACAACATACAATCAATACAAATTGAAAGCACAAGTTAGATAATTTTCAAACAATTCAATACAAACAATCAAAAATTTGAAAATTCAGAATTTTTTACGGTTGGGTTACACATATTGAACCCAACTGTAAATAATTTTACGGTTGGTCTTGGCTTTAAAACCAAACGTAAACATATTTACGGTTGGTAAATGACACTCGAACCCAACCGTAAATAATCATCAAAAAAAATTGAACTATCCAGAAGAATTACGGTTGGGAATTCACAATCGAACCCAACCGTAAATAATCATCAAAAATATTTGAACTATCCAGGATAATTTACGGTTGGGAATTGACATTCGAACCCAACCGTAAATAATCATCAAAAAATTGAACTATCCAGAAGAATTTACGGTTGAGAATTGACAATCGAACCCAACCGTAAATGATCATCAAAAAATTTGAACTATCCAGGATAATTTACGGTTGGGAATTGACAATCGAACCCAACTGTAAATACCATTTTTTGTTTTACTGCAAAATAGTTTACGGTTAGGTTCAGAATCGAACCCAAAACGTAAACTTTCATCTTCATCTCCTTTATCCCGATTTACGGTTGGGTTTGGAAATAACCTAATTGTAAAATTTAGAAAAAACCAGTTACGGTTGGGTTCCCAACCGTAAGTTTTTGATAACTTATATTTACGGTTGGTATTTGAACAGAACCCAACCGTAAATGTTTCTGGAAACCTAATTTTTTCTTTGAAATCAATCATTCTAACACATTAGATCACAAAAAGGAGAAAAATAACATGAGTTATTGTAGAATCATACCTCATATACACCATTGGTTGTGGTTGGGGAGTTTGATTGCCTTTACCACCGGTATGTTCTTCAATTTCTTGATGAGTTCGGTTTTCTTCATTTGATTGATTTTGATTCAAATCACTGCTACCTTCTATACCTTTAGTAGAATTTGTCATCTTTATTATAGTGTTTGATTGATGATTATAAATTTTCGAATCGACGATTAATCAAAGACGATGAATTTGATGGAGAAGAAAATGGGGAGAAGGAGAGTTGAAGAGAAGTTACTGTTGGGAAGAAGAAGAGTTTTTTGTTTAGGTTTTAATAGGTTTTTTGTTTAGGTTATAGAGTAAAGGGTGATATAGGTATTTGCTATTATCATAGGGTATTCCTTATCCAATATTTGAGTTAACCTTCAACCATGGGAAGCCCCTCTATTAGAATGGGAAGCCCCTGTATAAGGCTTCTTGAATATGAGATTTGCTGGAGCACTCGTATAAAATCTAGTCTGGGCTTCCATTTGCGAAACACCCCTTAGGGCATCCACAGTCACACGACTAGATCAAATGATCAAAGATCAACAAATTTGATCTTTACTTCGGCCCAAGAACAGCCATGGGTAGTCAAGCGAAACCCTGGGATAGCGCTTAAGCCCAAGCGAAATGTTAGCGCATCGCTTGAGAAGACGGACGAGAAACTGAAGCTTCGCTTGGTACAAACGAGATGCTAGTGTACCGCCTACACAAAACGAAACCAAACGAAATCCCAGATATTCGCCCAAACAATAAACGAAATGCCAGCATTTCGCCTGGCCAAACGAAATGCCAAGACTTCTCGTGAGTGAAACGTTGGGGTGGCGCTTGGGTGTAAGCGGAAATCTGGCTTCTCGTCTTAGCAGGCGAAGCCTTAGCAAACCGCTTGAACTGGCGAAATTCTAGCTTCACGCCCGTGTTTTTAAACGAAACCCTGGTACACCGTTTGGACGCAAACGAACTTCTAATATCTCGTTTAATCATAAGTTTTAGTCGACGTCGAGCGATTACTTTTAATCCTGTACAGTGGATTTCCTCGATTATAAATCATTTATAATCACATGGCTATGGCTGATAAATCACGACTAAAAATTAAATTTAATCTTTAATCCTTGTTTTGATCGTGTGATTGCAGTTGCTCTTAAAGCCTATAGTTTTAACCTCACGGTATTGAGTTTGAGCTCGTAACAACAAAAGTACACATAACAAGAACAACCTATTCTTCTTCGTCTTCTCTCTTCCAAAGCAATATATTTCCTCCTCAGCTTTCGCAACGAATTACAACAAAACCCGATACTTTTTCACTTTCGGAGTTTTCAGATCATTCTCTCTTCCAACTTCATCAAAACACAACGAAATAACCCTAGAAATCTAACAAGCGCCTCAATCACTTCGATTCCTTCCGATTTCTTGGAAATCCGTTCAAATCTACGTATACTCTTATCTGCAAATATCTCAGAGTAGAAGAAGAAAAAACCGACTGAAATTTTTAACTTAGTGTGTGTGCTTATGAAGTGGCTTTGTAGCTTTCTGAATCTTTGATCTGGTGAGTGAGTTTACCAGTTTGTTCCTAAAACCCTATTTTCTGATTCAGCTACTGCCTGTTGGTCTTATTGTAGGATTAATGGAGTTTAACTCTATTTTCTTAGAAACCCTAGCTTTTACCTACCAATGCTTTTTTAGTTTGTTTTTTTTTTCATTTTTTACCACTCTTGGGCTCTCTTGTGACCGGTGGGCGTGCAACAAAGCACTCTTAGTACTGCTAGTCTGTGCTATGAGCTGTTCCCTGAACAATATAACTACACAACTATGAACCTTATAACTCTAAATATGTTACTCTGTCGTGGTTGTTTTGTTTTTGCAGCTTTAGAATTTCAAAATCTTCTTTACTGGTACGATGTTTTGCATGTTAACTTAGTTAAGATTTCTAGTGGTTATCTCGTAGTGTGACACTACTTATGTCTATGCATGGACCATGTAATCATTTATGTGAGAATTCCCAGGGGAGCAATACTTGTTGTGAAGAAGTATCAGATTACAGTTTGATCAATGTTTGATGTTAATGTAACTGTGCTTTTTGATTTTTCTTTCAGTGAGCAGGTACTTGATGAAATAGATTGCTGAAAGGTTATTATGGCCTCCAGAGGTACAAGGCCTAAGGTTGAGCATGAAGCAAGACCTAAGCGCCAAAAGGTAAGTTGACTTGTGCAGTTTGTTGATTTATTGTATGTGTACATCTTTGCTGTCATACGTGAGTTTATTTTTGTGCTGTTTGGTGCATCATTTGGAAATGACTGAAATGTTGTAACGAGGCTGTGGCATGATTAAAAACTGCTCTTAGGATGGGAATAGATTTAGTAGAATCTATGTATCTATTTTTTAAGACATTCTCTCGTCAGTGATAAATGAGCACTGGAAAATGGAATCACTTGGAGTTTATCTGGCTGCATCTGTCGTTGGCTCCTTGTTTCCTACACAGGGTATCTCATGCTTTAGCCACATTTATGTATGCACTAGTATCATACCATGAGATTTGTTTTTAGATAATACCTTTAGCCTTCATTTTTTCACATTTGATGATTTTTCTTTGAAATTAATATCATGGCCATATTTTGATATGGGTAATTCTGTAGAATCAGTTGAAAGAGAACTCTAGGAGCCCCATTTTTTTAATTGTTTCTGTGGCCTTCAGGGTTGGTCTTTTCAGAAAGAGTTTTAGCCACTGGTGTATTATCCCACCTAAAACAAGTTTTTGTTCTTTATGTACTCACCTGATTTGTAGGATTTCTCTGCAAAACCAGCCCTTATTTTAATTTGATCGGGCTCTACAGCTCCGCAAAGAAATTGGGTGTGTCGGTCTCCCGTGTGGTTCATACAAGAGTCATAATTTTTTCATGTAAATTCTTGGATGCAGTTAGACATCTTTTACTAATTATTATGGTTACGATTAAAAGTAGGGTCTTTATTTCTAACTTTGTGGTGTTAAAAATGAAACATTTTGACGCTTCCGTATCACTTCGATTTAATTTTAGTATTTTTGAAACATGAAATTGGCTATTAGTGAACCCTTTTGTACTATGTTAATCAAGGTGCACATTATGAGAGGGGTGAAAAAATAAAAAATAAAAGAAATTAGATAAAAAAAAGGGTGATATAGTTCGCGCTGCGCAAGATAGGATTCAGTCAAAATGGTGCTTCTTTCACTTACTAATATGGAATCTGGCTTTTGTCTGGTCAATATAAATAGTATAAGTGGTTTTGACTTTTGATATGATTATCTTTGAAATTTAAATTGGCTTTTGTAGGCACTTGAAGTTTCTAGAGAACCTCGTCGACCCAAAACGCACTGGGATCATGTTTTAGATGAGATGGTTTGGTTGTCCAAGGTATGTTTTACCAGCTCAGACATCTATATCTATTGCGAGGCATAATTATGCTGGTGCCTTTCTGCTTCCACTATATTAATTCTCTATTCTGCTCTGTATTTATTGCGTACGTGAATTGGCTTAGACAACTGCGCTATATATGCTAGTTGCAGGGCAAACTAACTCGATAGTCTTGTAAATGGCAGGACTTTGAGTCGGAGAGAAAATGGAAACTAGCTCAAGCAAAGAAGGTTGCTATAAGAGCCAGCAAGGGCATGCTGGACCAAGCTACTAGAGGAGAAAAGAAAATGAAGGTTTGCCTTTTTTCCGCTTTTAAAACGTAGAATTATTTTGAGAAATACCTAATAACAAGAGAACTATACTGTGAAATACACTTTTGATGTTGCTCGCAGGTAGTGAGCACTGCACTTAGGGTTTTTTTGACTCTTAAGTGCTTGCACTGGAACATGATCTCATCATGTTTATTGTTTCGTTTGTGACTCAGGAAGAAGAGCAGAAGTTGAGAAAAGTTGCACTTAATATCTCTAAGGATGTGAAGAAGTTCTGGATGAAAATCGAGAAACTGGCAAGTTTATATATATATATATATAAATTGGAAATTTCAAGTTTACCCGTGTCCTTTTGATTTTTTATAATGTTTTGAATTAAATGCGTTCTTCACACATGATTATAGGTGTTATACAAACATCAGCTGGAGTTTGAGGAGAAAAAGAAAAAGGCACTGGATAGGCAGCTTGATTTTCTTCTAGGGCAGACAGAAAGGTGGAATCTTGCTTTGTTAATTTTTTGTTATGCTTTACCTGATTGATTCGGGGAAAAGCCTTCCAACTAAATGTTCTTCTAATAGGATTCTCTATCTGTTAGGTACTCGACAATGCTAGCAGAAAATCTTGTTGACATGCCATATCCTCATAAACAAATGTGTCTAGATTCTGCAACTGAACAACATATTAATCAAGACGAAGGTGAAAAGGAGGATCAACAGATCAATGAAGATGAGTATGTAAAAGATGACGAACAGACGAAACATGAAAATGAAAAAGGAGATCAACTAATTAGCCATGGCGATGAAGAAGGAGATCGGCAGACTACTCAAGTAGCTGATGAAGGGGAACCAAATGATCTTATGGGATCACTAGATGGCCCTGGTAGTAGGCGGAATCCTGTTTTTGCATTCACTAAGTTTTTTAACCTCCTTGGAAGGCTAACCTAGTTTGTACAGAACATTCATCAGATCATATGGATGTCGATGGTGATTATGATGTGCAATCAGAAGATGAATCTGTGAGTTTCTCTTTCTCTCCCTTGAAAGTGATGTTTGCTGTAAGTAGTTTCTAGGAGAGCTGCATATACAATTCAAACAAAAATACCCATTTAACTAGGTTTTCGAGATTTCTAGTTGGGTAACATGAGTATGAGATAGCGAACAGCATTCTCAGTTACAGGAAGAAAAGAGAGTATGAGGTGACAGGATGCTTTTGAAAAACCTGAAAAGCAACTACACTTAATCGCATGTAATTTAGTATCTGGCGATGACAAAATATGCTTCAGATAAGAATATGGAGAAACCCAAAAAATTGACGTATTTGTTCATCTTTTCTATTATGTTAGAACTTTTTAACTGCTCGAGTTCTTCAATGTTCCTTTAAAAAGAAACTCTTACTATGTAATAATAATTTGATTTGTGATTTCGTACCTGTCAAACAGTTGAATAAAATAATTTCACACAAAAACAATGCTTTTTTTTTCCTAGATACTAATAGCCTTTGAACTCACATAAGCTACACTTAGATTATATCAGAATTCTGATAGGAACATGGTGTAACTGATGTAATCTGAAAGTTATTTTTTGGCATCTTACTACTTGGTGTCTTTACTGATTAAAGGTAGCATGTTTCATGTTTCATTTGCATATACTGTAGATTTTCCCTTATATCAGTTTGAGTTTCATTTTTATCTTACGGTACAGTGGTCTGTCGGTGCGTGTATTATGGTTGCAATCTTCTCCGGTCTTTCCATTCATCCCATCTTTGCAAGGAACTAAATTTTCATTTCATGGTGCTGTTACAGGAAGATGACGAGCATACTATTGAAGAAGATGAAGCTCTGATTACTAGGGAAGAAAGGAAAGAGGAATTGGAAGGTTTGCGGGATGAAATGGATTTGCCACTTGAGGAGCTGCTAAAGCAGTATAAGATCAGTGCAGGTGATCTTGCATAGTTTGTAAAACACCTTTGCTGTATTTGAAACACATCTATTCAGTTTAGCTTTATTAATCGTAATTAATGTAATCATCATCAGTTAGCAGGGAAGAGTCTCCAGGAGGGGAAGATTCTGCTGAACCACTCAAAGAAATAGTGAATCTGGGTGAAGGTAAGAACCAGGATATTGGGTCTCTCTGTTATATTATGAGATCCTATGAATTTGTTGCTCTGTAAGTTTCTGAGATGAAAGAGCGAGTAAAATTTAGCAGGCAAGGATGCTCATACTTCTAGTACGATGGATGGCGGTAGCTCATGTGCAATCAGCCATCATCTTGTAAGTTAATTTATTTTTTGAAACTGGTAGTGAGTTTTGGAGTATTTTAGGTATCACATGGAGCTTTTCTGCTTTACAACAGGATGAAACAAATGGTGATATATCCATTAAGGATGAGCACAGCTTAGATTCTGATGTTGGTATAGGAGGAAACCAGGATGCCAATAAATCTGAAATGCAGTCTACATTTTCCGATTGTAGTGATAATCAGGAGGTGAGGAAAGTTTGTTCTTTGATTTTGTTTGATCTTCTGCATAGTCAGTAATCCTATTGGGTTCCAGTTACTAATATGAATCATTGTGTTACTTTTACTTGTCAGAAAAATAAGTACATGTATAACTCATGGTTTTATATCCTTGGGACCGTCAAACCCAGGAACATGAGTGTTTGGCACAACTATTTTGCAGCCCTCCCAATAAATTGTAGGTTGAACATGGTTCTGGAATACAAAACTCCTTGGCTGTAGTATTTGCCAGTTAGTGTTGCATGTTTTTAATTATTACTACCCATAAGCTTTATACGATGTTTTGGGATAAAAAACTTCTTGGTTGTAGTGTTGTGTGTTGTTGATCCCATACGGTGTTGCCACTGTTGGCTACAAGATTTTGAGCAAATTGTAACAAGCTCTAACTTTATAATTCGAAACTACCTTGTCCAGTATAATCATTGGCATTTCTCATGTTTGTAAGTTTGATTTGAAAATTATGAGTTAATTGCCGAGTATATTTTAGCTAACATGAATAACAGATTTATACTTATAATCACTGATCTAGTTAGCCCAAGCATCAGTAATTGCGCAGGTTGAATATCAGGATCAATGCAGAACTGGTTATTCTCAGCATTTGATCTTGATACAGTATATTTGCATTGTTATGTGACGTAGAGCTCCTTGTGGTTAATTTATAATTCACTTTTGCTTTGTAGGAGGATGGAGACTACATTCATGTTGCCAGTGAAGAAAAGGTACTAGACAGTAAAACTCATTTAGCTTTGCGTGCTTGTTCTTTGATCAGTTGATTCACTTGTTACTCAAGCTTGTTTTATGTAATGTATGTACTATCGTGCCATTCATCCTTGCGTGATCTCTTGTTTTGGGGTCTAGGTGTTGTCAATATTTGAGGTTCTAAAAAGTGTATCATGTTCTGGGTTCTATTTATTGTTCTCGAAGAGTGAGACCTAGAGAATTAGTTAGTGGTACGTATGCATTTCATTAAACAATTTTTGTTTTTAAATTTTAAATTAATTTATTGTAGTAAGTCTACACACTTGACTTAATATGGGCAAAGTACTTTAGCCTGTACAGTACTAATAGTTACTATTAACGAAGTTGTCCATTTTGTTTTTTACAATATTTTGCTTTGAATCATGTATGCTAATGGACAAAGGATGTCTTTGTTGGATATATATGAAGGATGATGAGACAACCTTGGTGGAGGAGGAGGAGCTGGCAAAAGATGAAGCAGGTGATGCTGTAAACGAGGTAAACTCTCTGCAGTATAGATTTTCTCCCTCTTTTTTCTTTAAATCTCTCTGGTTCTTCAGGACCATTTGGTGACAATTTCTGTTTTTGTGGTTTTGGACCAACTAATTGGCAAGATCCTAGTTCTTCTGTGTTAGGGTTTTCCATCTGTTCTACTTAACTTCACTTTTACCTTCCTAGATCGAACTACTGCAGAAAGAGAGCGAAATACCCATCGAAGAATTGCTTGCAAGGTATAAAAAGGTAGGTGTTAGTGTAACTAAATTTTTTGGTGCTCCAGCTCATTTGATCGGCGTTTGTCTAATGTTATCTCTCTTTGTCAGGATTACAATATGGAGGAAGATGAAGATGATGCACATGGATATACATCTGACAGTTCAGAAGATGTTGTTGACCTTCAAGCTCGTCAAGATGTTGAAACGAAAGGGGCTTCTTCTCCAGTGAACAAAGATGCACCTCTGGAGGCTCAACCTTGTGAATCTACGCTAATTATTGCAGAGCAAGAAGAAGAGGAATCGAATATAAAGTCTGATAATGAAAAGGATAGTGATGATATAATTGCTGATGCTGCTGCTGCAGCAAGATCAGCTCAACCAACGGGCAACACTTTCTTGACTACAAAAGTACGTACGAAGTTCCCTTTTCTTCTAAAGTATCCTCTTCGTGAGTATCAGCATATTGGTTTGGATTGGCTTGTCACAATGTATGAGAAAAGACTTAATGGGATATTAGCTGACGAGATGGGCCTCGGGAAGACTATCATGACTATCTCTCTCCTAGCACACCTTGCTTGTGAAAAGGGAATTTGGGGTCCTCATCTGATAGTTGTTCCCACCAGTGTCATGCTCAACTGGGAAACCGAGTTTCTTAAATGGTGTCCTGCTTTTAAAATTCTAACTTACTTTGGAAGTGCAAAAGAGCGCAAGTTCAAGAGGCAAGGGTGGATGAAGCCTAACTCCTTTCATGTGTGCATCACAACTTATAGACTCGTCATACAGGATTCAAAAGCTTTCAAGAGGAAGAAATGGAAATACCTGATACTTGATGAAGCTCATCTGATAAAAAATTGGAAGTCCCAGAGATGGCAAACTCTTTTGAACTTCAACTCAAAACGGCGTATTTTACTGACTGGGACACCTTTACAGAACGACCTAATGGAACTCTGGTCTCTGATGCATTTTTTGATGCCCCACATTTTTCAGTCTCATCAGGAGTTCAAAGATTGGTTCAGTAACCCCATATCAGGAATGGTAGAAGGACAAGAAAAAGTTAACAAAGAGGTAGTTGATCGTTTGCACAACGTCCTTCGCCCATTCTTACTAAGAAGGTTAAAGAGGGATGTGGAGAAGCAACTCCCAGGTAAACATGAGCATGTCATTTACTGTAGACTCTCAAAGCGGCAGAGGAATTTGTATGAAGATTTTATTGCTAGCTCTGAAACACAGGCGACACTGGCAAGTTCAAACTTTTTTGGCATGATAAGCGTTATAATGCAATTGCGTAAGGTTTGCAATCATCCAGACTTATTTGAAGGCCGTCCAATCATAAGCTCGTTTGACATGAGTGGCATTGATATGCAGTTGAGTTCTTCAATCTGCACAATGCTTTCTTCTAGCCCATTTTCTGAAGTTAATTTGAAGGGTTTGGGACTACTTTTTACTGATCTCGATTTCAGCATGACCTCTTGGGAAAGTGATGAAATTAAAGCAATTGCTACCCCCTTGAGTATGATTGAAGACCGTGTCACCTCAGTAAATGTAGGAAAAACTGGCTCCAGACACAGGCCATGCAGTTATGTGAAAAAAGGTTATGGAACCAATATTTTTGACGAGATTCAAAAGACTCTCTGGGAGGAAAGATTGAAAGAGGCAAAAGAAAGGGCAAAATCTATTGCGTGGTGGAATTCCTTGCAATGCCGGAAAAAGCCCATGTATGGAACAAGTCTAAGGGATCTTGTTACAGTAAGGCATCCTGTTTTTGATATACACCAACAGAAAAGTAACCCTTCATGCTACTTGGACTTCTCCTCAAAGCTGGCTAATATTGTGCTGTCACCAGTTGAGCGCTTCCAGAGGTTAATTAAGCTTATCGAATCTTTCATGTTTGCTATACCTGCAGCACGAGCCTCATCACCTGTTTGCTGGTGCAGTAAAAGTGGGGCAACAGTATTTTCCGATCTATCTTTTAAGGATAAGTGCACAGATGTTTTGGCACCCCTTCTCTCACCTATTAGACCTGCCATAGTCCGCCGACAAGTATACTTCCCTGATAGGCGGCTCATACAATTCGACTGTGGAAAGTTGCAGCAGCTTGCAGTGTTGCTTAGGCGATTGAAATCAGAAGGTCACCGAGCGTTAATATTCACTCAGATGACTAAGATGCTTGATGTCTTGGAGGCCTTCATAAACTTATATGGTTACACCTATATGCGTTTAGATGGTTCAACCCCA
Source organism: Papaver californicum (assembly GCA_023531435.1). NCBI lineage: Eukaryota > Viridiplantae > Streptophyta > Magnoliopsida > Ranunculales > Papaveraceae > Papaver > Papaver californicum. The sequence goes on from JAJJMC010024384.1 coordinate 2,908,328, forward strand.
CCGGAAGAGAGGCAAACGTTGATGCAGCGATTTAACACAAATCCTAAGATTTTTCTTTTTATTTTATCTACGCGAAGCGGAGGTGTTGGTATTAACTTAGTTGGAGCAGATACAGTTATATTTTATGATAGTGACTGGAATCCTGCTATGGATCAACAAGCTCAAGATCGATGCCACAGGATAGGTCAGACACGTGAGGTACATATCTATCGCCTGATCAGTGAAAGCACTATCGAGGAAAACATTTTGAAAAAAGCAAATCAAAAGCGTGTTCTTGACGATCTGGTTATACAGAGTGGTAGTTACAATACTGAATTCTTTAAGAAACTTGATCCACTGGAGTTATTTTCTGGCCATAGAGAACTTCCAGCCAAGAATATGCAGAAGGAGAAAAGTTCTAACAATGGAGTGGAGGTTTCCTTGTCAAATGCTGATGTGGAAGCTGCTTTAAAGCAAGCAGAAGATGAAGCAGATTATATGGCTTTGAAGAAAGTTGAGCAGGAAGAAGCTGTAGAGAATCAGGAGTTCTTGGATGAGGCCATTGGAAGAGTAGAAGATGATGAACTTGCAAATGAGGATGATGCGAAGTTTGATGAAAAGGCCCCTGAGGATCAAAGCACCTCAATTGCAGCCTTGGATAATGACGTTGATGCCATCTTAAATGGAAGTGATCCAAATGATGACAGGGTTCTCACTTTGACTGGTACTGAAGAAGATGATATGCTAGCTGATGTGAAACAATTGGCAGCAGCTGCTGCAGCAGCAGGGCATGCGAGTTCATCGTTTGAGAATCAACTTCGGCCAATTGATCAATACGCAATGCGATTTATGGATTTGTGGGATCCAATTATTGACAAGTCGGCACTGGTTTCTCAAGTTAACTTTGAGGAGAAAGAATGGGAGCTAGACCGCATTGAGAAGTTCAAGGAGGATCTGGAAGCTGAGATTGATGATGACGAGGAACCTTTCTTGTATGAGGGTAAGTACGATGTTGCATTGTAAAGCATTATTTATTATGTTTGTAGTCTGATTTGGAATATTATCTTTCTGTTGTAACTTGATGGGTTGTAATCATCCAATGTCACTGCACTTAAAGTAAGTTTGACTTTTTCTATCGTTATGATTAGTTTTACGATGACACTATTTTTTCAGAGTGGGATGCTGATTATGCAACCGAGGCGTATAGGCAACAAGTGGAGGTCTTGGCTCAGCGTCAGGTTTGTGCTTTAACATTTTGCTTTGTCATTTTCTGCAAATAGCTTGGTGTTGAAATAAAAATAAGGATCCATCACATGGTAAGCAGGAATTCACACCCAATAATGTCTGAATTTTAGCTAGTTTTTTTTTTTTTATTTGCTTTGTAGGTGTTGGAAGACCTTGAATGTGAAGCGAAAGAGGCAGAAGATGCAGAGAAAGAAAAACTTGAATCACTGAGGTACGACTTCAATTAGAATATGTTGGCACTGTGGGGATTTCCTAGTTTCATTGGCTTGTCTCGGGCGTAGCCAAGGATATGAACTATAGTTAAATTTCGATATGACTACTGTTTTTACTTCTCTTTGGTCACTGGTTCATAGTTGAGAATAGACTGTATAGTTATCATGTGTGAAGGACTGCAATTATTGTTGGTGCCACGATTAACAAAAACCATAAAAACACGATGGGCTAAATGAAAATATCGAACATCCTATGCTTGGTACTGGTATTGTGAGATATATCAATATTTAGGGATTATCTGGACCTTCTATAGTATGAGTCGGGCATCTTATATATCAATTCCATCATTGTGCACTATCCTTCTCTGCCGGGACTACAAAAATCTGTCTCCCATGTCTATCTCTCAACACCATATTGGCTTCAATAAACACATAGCCATTGCCCTTCCGCGCTCACCACACAGCCAGCGTATCACCAGTTCATTTGCTGTCACATTCCCTATTAAACCTCAAGTATCTAAGCTCTGCTGTCTAATTGTTCTTATTTCTCTGAAGAATGAAACATATTACTTTAAGTCATCTGGGACCATGAATTTGGATATGTGTGTGTCAATTTTGGAAACATCGGGCATTTACCGAAGTATCTTTTCCTTCGGTACTGCTTGTTTAATATATGTATCTGGCAGGAATGCCCTGGGCATTCGCAGATTCCTTTATGGTTGTTTGATGTTTTTAAGATAATTATGACCGAGGGCCCCCAAGTTTAGGTAAAAGCATTAACATTTTGCAAACTACTTTTTGGCAACAATTTAAAACGACTTCAGTATTAAAGCTTGAATGTGGATGGTGCCATTATTTTCATTATGTTTCTTGCTAGAAAAAGCATGGTTGTTTATGGTCATTTAGTTGGTAGTACTACCCGCTACAAGATCCTACCTGTCAATGCGGGATATTACGTCAGGCATGCACTAAATATAATTTAGAAAAACTACATTTCTGTATTATTCATCCTAATATATGAATGCCGTCTGGACATCTGCACATTAATTAAGTATAATTTGAATATTCTGTTTATTTTTAGCAGGAATGAGGCGACAACGGCTGAAATTAAATCAAAACCAAAAAAGAAAACAAAGAAAAAGAAGTTTAAGTCTCTCAAGAAGGGAGCTCTAGCATCTGAAGTAGAAACAACCCTAGAGGAACCACCTGAGTATATGTCCATTGATGACGAGTCTATGTATACTGATGATCTGGATTCTTATTCAGATTTTATTCCATCACATTCACCTGTTCAGAAGAAACGTAAGAAGGCTCATACCACCCAAAATGCAGATGAAGAGATAACTAAAAGGAAAAGCACCAAAAAACAAAAGAAGGGTCCTGAAAGCAGTCGTGCAGCTTTGGAGTACAATTCTTTGGATAAGCAACATGCAGGTGAGTTGATGGTTTTGGACCTTGATCACAGGCCAGCATGCAGGAGCAAAATGGGGGGCAAGATATCCATTACGACTATGCCCGTAAAACGGGTTTTGTTGATTAAACCGGAAAAGTCAAACAAGAAGGGTAGCATTTGGTTGAGAGGTTGTATTTCCATGTCTGATTCATGGTCATCATCGGAGGATGCGATACTATGTGCTATCGTACATGAGTATGGGACACATTGGAGCTTGGTGAGTGATGTTATCTATGGGATGCCTGCTGGTGGATTTTACAGGGGAAGATTTCGCCACCCTTTTCAATGCTGTGAGAGATTTAGGGATCTTTTCCATAAAAATGTTTTGTCCATTGTGGAAACTCACAATAATGAGAAGTTCACCAATACGTGCTCCGGAAAGGCCATCCTCAAAGTAACAGAGGTAATATCTTGACTGACGCTAATGCGCTGCTAAACAAAATATTAAATTGCATGTGTTGCATGAGATGTCTGATGTCTCTACTAGGTTGGTAGGCATTTCATATGGATGGGTAATTATTTCATAGCTAGATGATATAAATTGTAGTAACAAAAGTACAGGAGGCAATAATTGGGTTGTCACTGATAATCAACTGGACAAGCATTTCCAAGAATGATATTCTTTCATAATAAGAAAGTAGGAGGCAATAAATGTGGCGTTTTATACCTTCAGCCATTTAGTTTCCGGCTTTATTTGTCCTTTATTTGGCTTGATCTCTTTGTTTACCTTGGAGGGAGCTGCAGAGTTGTTTCAGAACAGTCGGTTTTCTCCAGTATGTATAGTAATGCTGCAAAGCTAATTGTGAAAATGGTTCTGGGACTGCAACACATCATCCCTCAATGACCACACTTTATTATGTTTGTTGCAGGCTGATAGTTTTCAGTATCATCTAAAACTCGAGAAAGCAGCCATAAACCTTAAGTTGGCTCATTGGCAGATACCATTTATTTTTCTGAAGTAAAGTCGAATCGTGTATAATAAGGACCCGTTATATTTATATGAATTTAGACAGCATACGTACAGCGTATGAATTCTGTTAGGTTATGCGTGTGATATTTTTAACTAAGCTCAATGTTTGTCTCATGAAAACCTTAGAAGTTCTTATATTGTGAATGAGATGTTTTCTGGTTATTTATCTTTTCTTATTCTTTTATGGAAGTTCCAACTGTGCACCAGCTGACCTTAATTCTCTATCTGCAAAGTATAAGTTTCTTGGAATTGGTTTCATCAAATTTTATAGAAAATGCAATGAACTGGTCGCTGATGATTCCTGTCTCCTCGCAGGACGGTACTCAAACATTATTAAACGTTACTAGTGATCTGGCAGACAATGAATGCATCCTCCAGAAGCACTTCACTGCCATACTTACATCTGTCTGGAGGGCAAGATCACGCTTTAATCACTGGTCTAGCTTGTCATCAACTTACCAAGAGGGTTTTGATTCTGCAAAACGGTTTGTCAATCTGAGGAGATCCACTAGGGAACCGCTAAAAAATCTAGGAGCTGTAGGTGAGAGCAGGAAGTTAGTAGCAGCTGCTCTCCAGGATACATACAAGAAACAGCAGGATGATGTCTCTCAATCTGAACAAAGTGAAGCCGCTTCCGTGATGGAAGAACCATTAGAGATAATACTGGAAGCACAAACTGATCATGAAAATTGCGAGATACAGTTACCATCACGTGTTAATATATTGATATGTGGCTCAGATATACAACATACTAAAAATGAGTCAGCAGAAGGTGATTCACATCCAGATTTGAGAAGCAACTTGGCCGAACACCGCTTCAGGTATGGAAATATCAGTTGCTCTTGCAGCTGTTTTCTTAGATATTTTTGACTTCCCCTTCAATCTCATTTTATACGTAATATAGATTCAATTCCTATTTGATGGTCGATCTTTGGTTTGGTTGGTACTTGAATTGGCAGACTTGGTGTTCAGCAGAGTGATGGCACTACCCTGATTTGTTTATCATTTGTTTATGTGCATCATAAGTGATGTGATTTTTTTTTCTTATGCTGGATGCAGGGGGGCATCACAAGCTTGCTTTGATGGTGTGACCCAGGGTTGGGCATCATCAACTTTTCCGGCGTTTGATTTCGTTAAATCTCGATCTGCCACTTCAAAGCCACAGTCTGTGGGCAAACCTTCAAAATTGAAGCAGCCTCTGAGAGGAGCTTCAACAGAGCAGCCCAGGGAAGAGGAGCATCACACCCCTTCAACAAGTAAACAAACAACCCATATTTTATCCCCCAAAACAGCGTTGGCTGCATCTGTTAGTTTCCTTTTTGGTGACAGTGATATTATAAGAAGTTGCACAGGTGGTGCTGAAGACGAAGATGTCATAGGGATGGATGGATATGGGTTTTATGAAGTGGATGCTACTCTTCCTTGTAATTATGACCCTTCTTTCATTTCGGGTCTTGATGACTGTACGTTGTTACCAGACCTTACGGACATTGGATGAATGGTATTACCAAGACATTGAAATTAAAGTTATAGATTATTCTCTTAAAGTATTTTATGAAAATATTAATTAGTTGAGAGAATAGTAAGAAAATATAAATTAGGTTAGGTGAAAGAGAAATTTAAATAAAGTAATACACGTAACTAGAGGATTAAGTTGTAAAATTCTGATAAGAAACAATCAATTTCTTACTAATGATTTTAAAATGGTTGACAAAACCATTAGTTCTTTCCTCGGTTTGTCAATATTATCACCTAGATCTTAAGTTAGCTCAGTAAATTGAGTTGGACGGAAGAAAAAAAATCAGTAAATTGAGTCCATTTTCAACTACCATAGAGAAGCTCAAGATCTCTATTCTGGCGGACATCTAACACATCGTATCAAATCAAATCCGTAAGAAAAATCCGGTGGAGTCGTATTGAATACATGCCGATAGTTAACCTTCAGCACTGAGTCATGACCTTCATCCATTATCCACTTCATCTTTGTAGGGGTAGGGTAATTGAGCATCATGTGAGCGTGAAGGGTCTATTACTTCCATAGTTCCATCCAATCATAATGACTTTGAGAAGGGCAACCCATATTGTGTGAGCAAAATCGATATGGTTCGTGATATTTTTTTGAGTTCGGTGATTGTAGTTGAGCAATGCCTGCTATTTAGATGGAACTCTTCATGACGCAGGAGGTGATTTGAAATACAATAATGGGTGGTGGTCTTACCTTCTTAATATTATAAAGGAGTTGAATAACATATCTATATTTTTTATGCGGATGACAAAAAAGTTTTTTCCGCTGTGGTGCGAGGGTTCCTTCTCCAAATGAATTATCCTATTCGGCACTCAAACAGGGGCCATGATCATCTATGACTTCTTGAGTACGACATTGCAATGGATTCTGAAGCATGAAAAAACTTGTTGGTGGTTATGTTCGGTGAGGTAAATGATGAAAACGAAAAGCAGCACAAAATGCTCACTGATAGGTCGACATGTTATTGACAGTCAGTACATTGCTCACGATCAAGGATATGCACATTAAAATCCAGACTTAATTACACCTTAAATGTATATACCTTGAGGATATTTACTTTAATTACACCAACGGATCAAGTACTGTCGTTAGCTGATACTCAATATCGTATCATATACCGCAAGGTCACCAACAAGAGATAACAGTACCACCACTAACAATTAAGTACGGGGGTACGCAATAGATTATGGTCTTATAACTCGTCATTATAATGGTTACCAAACATGGTCTTATCATGTTTATTGGCTTTTTTGTAAATGTGTTAGAGCATCGTTTGGTTGATCCTACAGACGTTGGCATGTCAAGTCTAGTGTTGGGAAATAAAAAAAAAAAAAAAAAAATGTACGTTACTAAAATTGATGTTTTACTACTTAAATTAATTTTTGTTACTAAAAATAGATTGATGGGTGTTTGGATCACTAGTCCAAACTTGGGTGGAATTATAGCCATCCATTTTCACTTCTTAGTGAATGAGAAACCTTTGGTTGTCCCACATTGGGCAAACCAAGGAGCAAGTTCATGCATATTACCACATATGTTCTATATAAGGAAAAGAACTAGTGGATTGGACATGGACTTGGAAATGGACTAGTGGGCAAATGCATACATGTGCGGTGCTTCGCACCGAAGCACCGCAGGCCGCGGGCTTGCGGGCTTGCGGAGCTTGCGGTGCTTGCGTGTGCTTTTGCGTGTGTTTTTGGCGTGAGCCTTGGCGTGAGCCTTGGCGCGACCCTTGGCGCGACCCTTGGCGCGATCCTTGGTGCGACCCTTGGTGCGACCCTTGGTGCGAGACCCTTGGTGCGAGCCTTGGTGCGAGCCTTGGTGCGAGCCTTGGTGCGAGCCTTGGTGCGAGCCTTGGTGTGAGCCTTGGTGTGACCATTGGTGCGAGCCTTGGTGTGACCATTGGTGCACACGAGTACCCATCAATGAGAAAACGTTTCTTCAATTCTAATTAAATATTTTACCGTTTGTATTAATTGGAAAATAAATTCATAAATATTTTAACGTTTGTTTTAATGGGAGTTAATTGTTGAAATTAAATTTTCACCGTTTTAAAACTCAAAGGTTTTCTTCTCCTATAAAAGAACAACTTGTCTAAGATTTTTCTTTACCCCAGTCGCAGCCACTGTCCTGACGACTTTTCACCATCTTCCTGCTTTGTTTTGCGCACTAGTTTACATTCTTATTTTCATCTTCTGTTAAGTTCACAACGGGCCAACGAGCTTTGCTAGCTGGGTTGGTATCAGGTGATTTTATCCTGAATTCAAGTTTGTCGCTTAAAGGGTATAGCAGCATCTTCTTGAAGGTGTACCTGGCAAATATTGAGTTAAGGGCAGTCTGTTGAACAGGCGACTTCACCTCCTTGTTTGAGTGTGTCTGCAGTGTAATTCTAACCCTCCCTTAATCATCTACAAGTTCTCTGTGTTTGTGTTTTTCTGTTACAGGAAAGAAGGTACATATCCAACATCTAGTTATTAAGGTTAGATCCCAAAACTTGCCGCTTAGATTGTTTGCTAAAGTCAATTTTATATAAATTAGAGTTAGACAGTAGATGTGTACAGACTAAATACTTTAATAACTCTTGAATAATTGAAGACGAAGAACTGAAGAACGAATGAAAATAATATCCTTTAAACAAAGGTTAGTAATCGATAAATGACTATTTCATTTTTATCTTTCTCACAGTCTATCAAAGAAACAAGAAAAACGAAGTTTATGATCATGAGTTTAGTATGAGAGACTTGATTATTAAAGTTGATCAAAGTGTCGGATGTATGAAATATATAAGTTATGTTCTACAGCTTATTGCATAAAAGTCTCGAAGTATAGCTTGTTGTACTTTAAAGAATATAACATAGCACTTATGGATTTACTCGTACTCCTCACTTTTAAACTTCTCCAGACTGCATTCATGTTCAAAAGAAGATTCTAGTTTGTGCTCGTGTTTGAAACCAAGTTCGAAAAGCAATTTCGAAACCTTGTTGGAAAGCAAGATCGAAAGCAAGTTCATAAGCAATTACGAAAACTCATACTTTTGAAAGCAATTTAGAATTGAGATATGCATCTTCGAAAGAAATTTCGAAAACAAATATCTTGTTCGAAATATAACTTGCAACTTTCAAAGTTTTGTTCTATCTTTCTGAACAAATTTCGAAAGCTATTGTAAGTTAAGACGAAAGCCGTAATGCCCTATTGTAAGTGGAACATCGTACAAGTTGCTTGATAGGGGATAGTAGGAATACGTCTCTTTATTTTGATAATTGGAATGGACAACTAAGTATAGCTTCAGTTTTGGGTATACCGGCGAGACTAAGGAATGATTTCACTTCTATGGTTTCGCAGTTAATTATAAATGGCAATTGGTCATTCAGGTTGTTGTGCATGAACATATGGAGGCTGCAGGAATAGTTGTAGAGATGCTGCCAAGGCCTAGTGGCTTGCAAGATGAAAGAATATGGACTCCGGACCATATAGGGATGTTCAGGGTTAAATCTGCAAGTAATTTATTGACAAGAACAAGGCTTGTGATGCTTGAGGCAAGCGATGCTCCTTCTTTAAGTACATTAGCATGGAAAGTTATCAATATTAATTGTTGTGCAACGCAAGATAAGCTAGTTTCTAGATTCAAGCTGGAGATAGTTTCATGTTGTGTGCTGTGCAACATAGAGTCTGAGTAGATGCAACATATTTTGTGGGACTGTTTATTTTCGTAAAAATGTTGGACTTGGATTTCATCTATTTTTGAGCTGAATCCAAAACCTGGTTGCTAGATTCATATAAGACTGCTAAAGGGAGAAGTAGAATGGTTAAAGATCTGTGGCCAGTAGCTAACTTAGCCATTAGAGTGCAGCTTTGGTTTTTGCATAACAAGATGGTATTTGAAGATGTCAAGCGGAATTGGACTCAATTTCAGATGTACCAGCGGATTCATGAGAATTCAAAGAGAATGACAGGCCATATGTTCAATACTTGTCAGGATTTGCGGATTCTTAAGTATTTTAAGGTGGCACATAAAAGTGTGAAGCATGTTATCCCTAAAGAATGCCTTTGGAGGCCTCCTGAAGTGGATGAGATATTGATGTGTTGCGATGAGGCCTCAATGGAGATGTAGGCTTGGTTATTGTGGCAAGGAATGGTATTTGCGAAGTTATTTGAGCGTAAGTATTGTACTGGGCACCACAACTAATTATATGGCAGAAATTGAAGCAAGTGTTTATGGTTTGGAATGGGTAGAGCAGTGGGGTTCCATGTATATCAGAGTCAGATCAGATTCTCAAAGTGCGGTACAGGCTTTCAAGGCTAATTCGGTCCCATGGATGGTACGACATAAATGACTAGCGGCCAAGGCTAGGTATACACTCATTAGTTTTGAGCATGTGTACAGAGGTATAAATTTTACAGCTGACGAGATGGCTAAAAGAGGTTGTATGCTTCAAATGGGTACCAAAGAAAGTTACATAAGTAGTTTCTCATATCTGTTGAGTGGCCAAATAAGCCTTATTATCGTTTTAAGTAATTTTGTTTTCTTTGGGAATCCACTCTTGAGATGCCCTCTGCTTTGTAAATAACTTTTGTTTTGTTAATGAATTCGGATTTAACCAAAAAAAAAAAATGTTTGCAGCATTGTTTGGATTCATTCCTCCGCCACTCAAGGCTAGATGTTCTTCCAGTAATCAGATGATTACATTCTAGACTATATACTCGATGGTTTTCAAAATCACATCTTGATTGACATGAATAAGACCGTAGTCAACAAGAGTTACAAAAGAGATCTTCTCCTGATTGATGTTATGAATATTATCATAGAAAACTCGTATAACATCAGGTGAGTATTTTTCAATATCTGACATCTTTTCCCTTTCTCGATCTTGAACAAACTTCACATATTTTGCAACAAATACTCCTGAACCAAATCTCTTTTCATCTATAAAGACCATTTCTTTAAACATGAACTACCAATGAAGAAGGAGTATTCATGTTTGTCTTTGATTATGTTGGGGAACCGGATCTTTTCAATATCAAGGCTCTTCTTAGAAGAATTTGCTCCAAATAACAATAACATATCTTCAGCAAGATCATTAGAACTATTTTTTTCAGTTGTTGTTTTTCTCTTTCCCATTAAAAACAAGAATATTAGCACAATCAAGAAAACCTAACCCTATAGTTTCGAACACAAAAAACCAAAATTTATTTGTAAAAACAAGATCCGGTAATACCCTTATATAAGGTGTTAATTGGTTCTTTTGGGAAATTAGTCAAATTTGCAAATTAACTCCAAATCGGAAACTCATATGTGTTAGGAAATATATTCCAAATCGGAACCGCATCCAAATCGGAAATCGATTATACTTAGGAAAGTAATATTCACCCTTTTTTAAAAAAAATAAAATGGGCTGGGCTTTTCCCAAATTTATTAAAGATCCATAATTAGGTGTGTTTTTCTCAAATTTTTACTACTTAGTATAAATCAACTCTTATGACAGTTATTCAAGAATTTTTATGTCATAGGAAAATTAATTTGTTATGAGCAAACAATTATTCAAAAGATTTATGGATTTAAATTACACAAATTACATTTGGAGTAATTAAATTAAAATTTTTTCTTCGAAAATCTTTTAGAATGTCATTTGCTTCGAGGAAGCAGTTTTGAGGAGCATGCATTAACCTTTTAGCAACAATATAGTTGACAAAATACTTTTTTTTCATGTTTCTAATAAAATTTAATTAATGTTGTTTATTAAAAATGATTAAGATTAGATCGTCGATTTGGGTGTTGTCCATCCATCGCAAGTGACGCTAACCTAGTATAATTAAGTATAGTATGTAAAAAAAAAATAATAATTTTTAAACATAACATCCGATCTAAGAGTGGATTTTTTTTACCCCAAATTTTTTACAGCAATCAAATTTAACCCTTCAGAATTTCAATATCACATCGATATATATCGACCAATAAAAAATGAAAATTTCATCAATCTAATAATTAAAAATCCAAAAGTATGAACTTTATTTAATTAAACCTTTTAAGTGTTGAGATATCCAATCCAATAATTAAAAATACACGCATTTGAATGAGTTCACGCTCCCTATTCAATAACCACGATTCTCTCTTTGTTCTTTTTTAACATATACGTAGATTCTCTATATAACCTCAGTCTCTCTCGATCAACTTTGGAAGCATTTTGCTCTTACTATCAGATTCCTAGAGTAGTGTATTATCATAACATTCATAGTGTCCAAACAAAACTAACTCTGGCGTATGATCTTTTAAATAGAACTAAATTAAATCCACGGAAGGCTAAATGGTGAACTGCTTTGTTTAAGGGTACTTTCCTTATCTTATTTTCTTGTATCGTTATTTGTTTTCCTTTTGTGTTCGTTCCATTAATTAGAGCATGGCAAAAACAACGCACTTCGTTGAAATAAGATCCCATATGTCTTTGAGTATTTGGATCTGAATAGTCTTGGAATGCAATAAATTGAACGAAAAATACGATAATACAAACTTCTTAGTTATTGGTAACGAAAAGCAAAGCCGATTTTTTTAAAATGGGCTAAAACGCAATGTACCAGTGGGCCGTTCAGAATGGCCTTACAAAAATACAAAAATATCTAAATAAAAAATGGGTGTATTGGACGGCTAAGTCTAATGCCTGACTTTAATAAACGAGTTAAATATTAGGCGGAGGTGAAATGAAAAAATCAGAGACAGTTATATTGTTTACATTTATCCTCGTACGAGTTACTCCAGTAAATCTCAAATCGAGTTGACTCGATTAGCTTAATTGCGTCTGACCCACTATAGTTAATTTCGATTGGTACGGTTAAAATATTATCGGTTTTATCGGTATCGGACCACATCCGATACAAAATAGTCTATACCGGTGGAACGGTTTTTGTCCGAAAATATCGGCCGATATTGACCGATACAGTTTAAGTGAAATGGACCGGTACAGTCGAAATTAGGGTTTTTAATTAAAAAAAATGATTTTCCTTATCATTGTTCTAGGGTTTTCAATTGTTACTCATGTTTATTATGGTATTTTAGAAAATGAGTACTAATTTTATATCTTAATAGGTCCAATATGGAAAAAACGTTTGATATAATAATTATAGATATCAAATATGTGGACCGATATTTGTCGATATTTGGAACCGAAATATCCCTGATACAAAGGTGTACCAGTGTATCACTCTCGACCGGTACAAATCGAAATCCGATATTAACTACATTGTTTTGACTTGAATCGTCAATTTTAGTTTGGCTCGTAGCTAAGTAGTTACGGATTCACAATTTTTTTTCTTAGCTTTTTTTAAGTTTTATACAAAAAATACTATTATCTTGTTTCAAAAATTGGACATTTGGTGCACTAACTGAGCCAGGAACCAGAATACAAGTTGTTCTTTCTTTTTTTTTATAATTGTATATAGTTATCATATATTAGATTTAAATTATAAATTTTCATTCTTGGTTTTAAATGTTATTTTATCGTTTATATAAAAATCGACTATAAAATTTTGAATCAAAATTCAGCATGCGATTCGATACTTAAAAATGAAAAAAAAGTCACTTCATGATTTATGGTTTTATTACCTTATTTACGAGGAACTAAAAGAAAAAACTCATTTCCAAAATCCTTCATAAATACCTTTAAGGGCTAACTATTTAAGCTTTAGAGTATGATTTTTGGTTCATATATAACGTTATATTAAGCCAATTTAACCTGTGAAAGAGGTTGAGTTGATATTTTTACGCGTCCAGAACATATTAGTTCAATTTGAGGTTTTAAAAAATACTAGTTAAATTTCACTAAAGCTTAATATATATCCCTCAAAGGTATTTTATAAAAGAAGGAAAACTAAGGGATACTCAAATAATGTTTTTATCTTCATTTTTTATCTTGCTAAAAAAATATACTTTCAAAATTATTTAGAAAATAGCTAAGATGTATCCGTACGCATCGTATCCTAGTTTAACTGATATGAGCAATGTATTCATCCTTGTAACCTTGTTTAAACCCAAAAATTTACACCACTATTGAAACCATGATCACCTCTAATAAATTCTATACCATTAAATACAGATAAACCTGGGTTAATCCTGGTTTAATCATAAAAGTTACACCACTACCAAATATGATCACCTAAAATATATGTTTCACCACCAACACCATCACCATCACCGTCATTAGGAGATCCACCAAGAATTCTCTTGGAGAAAAATCATTGAAAAAAATATATTATATGTGTGTTTTTATCTAGATTTATCATTTTTTATTTATATATATATATATATATATATATATATATATATATGGGAGGAATGAATTCTTCCTGAATATTTTAACAGAGCTATTAAGTTTTCAATGTATGTTGAATAAAATTCTTTGAATAAAGTAAAAATTTATTAAGTAAAAATAATATGGTAATTGAAGTACAATTATGCTATATAAAAAATCAAAAATTGGATTAAATGCCATTGGGAACTAAGAAACAATTTATATTCTAATAAAGAAACCTTTGAGAATGATGAGAGATCAATGCAAAGGATATAAATGCAGAGTTGCAAACATGAAATCTATTTGGGCATCGGTTTACACTTTACACCTTTACATATATGTAGATTCTACGACACTTAAAATACGTCATTTGTTGGAATCAAACCCACATCTATGGATAAAAACTAGGTGCTTTACATTTTTGCTAAAATAACACTAAGGATACGTATATTTTGGAAAGAGTTACTGTGTCTGGAACATTTAAGCCCACCTGTTGATCCAGATAAAATAGGAACACAATTTTTCCTAGGCAGTTTAAGCTTTATAGTTCTCAATCACTAATTTTGATGTCTACCTTTACCATTGGCGAATAGAAACCAATGTAGTACGCCTCGAACGAGTCAACCGAGTTACTCCTAAGAAACTAGGGTTAGGCCGAATGATTCTTAAAAACTTGGCCGAACCGAGTATTTCCTATGTGCTCGTCGAGTTTTTCATATTTACTCGCTGAGTCAATCCTGACTCAGTCTGAGTCACGAGTAACTCAGCAATATAGGGTTAAAGTGGTAAAATCAGTTCCAAACAGTGTAGTTAATTTTGGCCGGTACGATCGAAATATCGCCGGTTTTACCGGTATCGGACCTTACCCGATACGAAACAGTCTATTCCGGTGGAACTGTTTTTGTCCGAAAATATCGGCCGATATTGACCGATACGTTTTAACCGAAATAGACCGAAATTAGGGTTTTAAATTAAAAAAAAAAATAGATATTTTCCTTATCATTGTTTTAGGGTTTTCAATTGTTATTCATGTTTTTTATGCATTTTAGAAAAATGAGTACTAGTTTTATATCTTAATAGGTCCAATATGGGAAAAACGTTTGATATAATAATTATAGGTATAAAATATATGAACCGATATTTACCGATACTTGGAACCGAAATATCCCCGATACAAAGGTGTACCAGTGTATCGCTCTCGACCGGTACAAACCGAAATCTGATATTGACTATATAGGTTCCAAACATGTTTATAAGAGAAAAAAACCCTAAAAGTTAAAGCAGAGAGGCACATGGATCGGTAATCTTTCGATTTGGTATTCTTCTTCTTTTCTTCTTTATCTTTCTTTATATTTTCACAAGAATATGACCCAGTAAGCCACCACTCAAGTTGACTTATATTAAATCCTCCATGCTTGTTTGTGTAGATTTCATCTGTAGTAGACTTGAATCATGTTAATTTGATATAAATTGTCATGCATTTTCATATCCAGAAGATAATACTCATATGTATGTGACTCACCGAGTTACTCGATTAGGATCGGCCAGGATTGGGATAGAATCGGGGATCGGTCCCCAGCCGATCCGGGGCGATCCCCGAATCGTACAATATTGATAGAAACTATGGTCATCGCTCAAGTAATTGCTTTGATGTAAAAAGACATGATTTAGAATATATAATTGTGTGCCATCTTTTACGAATCAATATGTACTGAAAGATTTTTTTTTGTTGAATGTTGCTCCAGTAAAGTCTGGACAATCTCACTGGGAGTTTGTCCCATTGGTTATTTGTATCACCGTCACCATTAACTTTTATGACCTTTCCTAAGTAGCAGCTTTGCTAATTATGGTCATGGTTGTTGTTGGTTGCACACGAAATTTGATAAAATGAACTCTTGAAAATGGAATTCAATCTATAAAAATAATTTTAGAAAAGGTTAAAGGTTGAACATTAAAATAATAAGAAGATTATAAAATTGTGAAATTTATTGGAAGTTAAGATTTGTCGAAAGAAAAAAAATATTTAGGCTAAAACCTTATTTTGAGTTTGCAACCAACAACCACGACCGAAACAAATATAGTTGCTACTTAAGAGAGGCCAATAGAGTTAACAATGACGGTGATACAAAGAACCACTTAGATAAACTCCACGGTATAGGAGTGTACAAATATTAATTGTCTATTTTCGACGAAATAAATATTTCAGCGTCCGATTGGTTTGTAAGAGATGGTATGCGGTTATACATTATGCATCATTTCAGTTCACATCAGATCAGTTAAGCGACAACCTTAGTTTTTGATAAGGCAATGATAGGGATAGTTATATTTATGATATTAAGTCAAAAAAAAAAAAAAATTATGATACGGTAATAGATAATTGGAATCCTATAAAACTTAAACTACCAAGAGAAAAATGCATTCATATTGTTCTTGGACCAGCTGCTGGACTTGTGTGCTCAAGGTGATCAATTTTTACTTCCAAATATATGGGTAAAGCACATGGTTTTTAGCTATGTAAATATGAGTAGGGTTTTCATATATTTATTTAAAGGACTAATTTAATCGTGTTTCCATATTGATTTGTGATCAAAACTCCCTATTTAGCTAAAAGTCAACAATGCTCATCTATTTGTATTGTTTAATATTCTTATATCATCAAATATTGCTCAAACAGATAAATACTAAAATGGTATCGATCACCCACTTTACTTACAAAAACTAAGAAAAAAAAGAAAAATATATATATTTATATAAAAATATTATACATATTTAAAAAAATATACAAAAAAAATAATAATATTATAAATAATATAATACTCTTTTACAAAATATTATAAATATGTTAAAATATTATAATGTACTATCACGACGGGACGGGTTCCATCACATCAAACTAAAAATTCTCATCAGTTTTGATATGCAACATATAATTTTATTTCGACAAGTATAATAACCCCATCACATCAAATTTAAAATTTTCATCAATTCGTACGTAACATCCCAATTTTATTATGAGAAGTTAAATAAAACTTCTCATAAATTAATCTAGTGCCATATAAATTTGAGTGCGACAAAACTTTATAAGTTTTCGATAATTTTGATGAAATATCTTACCTAATCTTACTTGAGCATATGAACTTTATAATGTGACCAGTGAAAACAAAAAATGGTTCACCCTTCATTTTGAATTTGCAAGGTTCTTGAAAAGACGTTCCATGTGAAAAATCTTTTTTCACCCCCTTTTTATGGGAATTTCATACGCATTATGATTTTGAACTTGAAAAGTTCAAAAACCAACACATTGCATGTGAAAAATTCTTTGTTAACCAGTGTTTTGAGAGAAAAAAATGGGTTTTTACCCTTGAGTTTGTCATGAATCGTGATAAGATTAAGCTTCAGCTTCGGAAACAAGCATATTTTTTGTGATTTTTTGCTTTGAAATAAAAAAAATTCATTTTGGGACAGGAAATGAAAAATAGAGAGGTAAATTTACATTTGTGTATAATCATTTCGTTTTGGGCTAGTTGTAGCCCTCCCACAATGAGGACCTAGGAAACTGCCCAGGGTTGGGTTTGTCCTGCTGATTGATATTTCTTCGTCCGACACGGCCACCATGGCAACATTAACCCTTAGATCGCTTCAAGTATACCACTACAGCTAGTCCTGTCAACACAATTGTACCTGCCAGAATTCCAGTTTGAAGAGTCCCAAATCCAGTCTTTGTACCACCTGCTGTAGTGTCCAAAGCTTTTTCTTGCAATTGCTTCTTTTTGGGTTTAGGTGATTCAGAATACTCAAGGTGCAACCTTAGGACCTGAGAAATTTGTAAATGTTAAGAATTGGAAGACATTCTTGCATGTAAATGTATACTACCCACTCTTAGAAGCATGGACATGTATGTAAAGAAAAAAATCGATATATGCCCTAATCACCTAGAAATAAACTGTCAAAAACTTCTTTTTCAAGGAATATTTTATATCGAAGAAAGATCGATGCTTATAACTCAGCTATCATTCAGAGTATAGAAATATTTCAGTGGGAAGTACTATTAAGTGTTGCACTTCAACTCAAAATTCACTCCTCTCAAGCATGATATTGGATAGACTAAGATAGGAAACTACGTTCAGAACTGATCTCTCGATCAGTGGATTGGGTATTATAGGAGATTAGCAAAACCAGTAATTTAATTATTTTGGGATCCAATATCACTTGGCAATTATGCTTCTTGTAAAATGCAACTCCCTTTTAGAATCTATGGCGTGCACACACGCACACACAGACACACACAAAAAAAAAAAAAAACATTTGATTTCCTATTGTAATGTCATGATCAAAACGCCATGAGATAACTATGAAAGAGTAGAATATGCCTGCTTGTTATTTAGGGGCGACAAATTCCAAAAGCAACAACCTGAAAAAAATGCTTACCTTCAAACCCGTTGTTCGAGCGTGGCTAATAGCTCCAGCAAGGTCACTATCAGTTGTAAGTAGAACTTTATCGCCTTCATCGTCTTCATACTGAAAATAAGGAAAATGAGTTACATACATAATTGAATAATATACCCAAGCAAAGTTGAGAAAGAGGACACAAAACACTGAACAGGCGAACATACCAAAAACTGTGGAGGATCTTGATCACTGTCAGTTCCTATCCTCTGCATAACGGTAGTTACAAGCTCCTCCAAATTCTCAGTACCTGTGAAAACTCAAAATCAAGAATTTGTTATTCTATTACTGAGCAAGCTACTTTCCACATGTATACAGTCTGAGAGAAAACATACCACAATTGAGCCGATGTACACGACCCTTACGATCCTCAAATTTGAAGGCAAATGAATTTCCTAAACCAAGAGACGGATAAGACTTCCCTTGCTCTACACCATCTGACGCCATAAATGCGGACATTTCGCTGCAGGAGATTGCAGCAGCATTAGCGCCTGAAATAACCAGGTAGGACAGCCACCATATAAGTAGATGTTATTAAATGATACCTCTGTGTGTCATACTCATCTTCAGGTGGGTCTAAAGCGAGGGCAGAATCCCAGAACTTCTGCATCATTGTGGTTGCCATGTCATTGACAGCTCCAGAGCTGCCCTCAACCTTAAAGAGAGAAATACAGCTTAATTAAAAAAGGTAGATTACACAACTATTTTCATCTAAATTACACACTGCATACTCTTCATTGACTCATACTGCTAGTAACATGACCATTGTAATATATGGATATCTAATTTGACTGATTACATGAGTACATGATTAATTGCTATGGGGTTTACCATCTTAGAATGATTCCCAACAGTTAAGAGATCCTTAATGTAGTTTATCCTGGAGTTAAGTATAAGAATAACTTCTGCAATCTATGTTTTTAGAAAAACTTTTAGCCTTAAATTGATATGTCATTTTTCTAATTTCTAAATAATTACAAGCTAAACTAGGAAATCTCGGGAAAGATGAACCTTAAGACACATGGGATCTTCAATCAGGTTTCATTTAGAAAGAGAGATAGCCATGAGTATTGTGATACATAGTCACAAGCATTCAGATGGTTTCGTAACAAAAGCAGAAACGATCAAAAAGACAAAAACGATACCATAGAAATTGCGGCATGAGTTATCTGCAGAACATCGATGCACGCAACAACACACCCATCTGCAAAGTGACACAGGGAGCGGTTATTCATGATTCAATTTTGAAAAAGCAAAAGATAGACAAAAGAAGAAGATAGGTATAATTTAAGAAACAAATTCTTACCTTTATCTACAACAGGAAGATGTAAAAACTTGCCATCATGCATTATATGCAATGCATCAAGAATTGTTGTCTGTAACGTTGCACATTCAGGGTCTGATGTCATAACCTTCCAAAGGAACAAATAACTATGAGGTCATGCAGATCAAATGCAATACTTGGAATATTTCTCAGAAACTATATACTGGCCAAATGAGATATACATTAGATTGATAGTCTAAGTTCAGGACATTCTAACCTGGCCAAAATTATAAAAATTGTTGACTCACTAAAATCATTATGCTGTAAGTTTCCAGTCTAGGCATAACTAAGTAGTAGAAGCATTATTTACCTTTTCCACTAGAGTCAATTCAGGGGAAAGATTCTGAGCCACGACTCGCATAAGGACATCCTTGGAACTGCAACAGTGTAACAAACCAACCATCAACATTGAGATTTGTAAGGAATACAAACTAATAAAAGCAAAATTGCTTAAGTAACAGAATTTTTTTTTAAAAAAAATGAAACTTAGTGGATTGAGACAACGACAATACGTAAGTATTCCCTGTGGCTTGTTTCCTGTTGTGATTATTACTGAATTGACTCTAAGATCTCGCATCTTTTTAGCAGCCACATAAACAGGATCAGAGGGTGATACAATCGCAACCCTGGAAAACAAAAAAGATGGATGATGGAACCAGGCGAAACAAAATACAAATACATTAAGATAAATAAATAATAACAATACTGCTTAGACTCAAAACAAAGAGTAGCATACTTGGTGCTTTCAGTAATAATGGTAGACAATGAAGGCTTAAACATCCGCTCCCTGAGAGTTTCTATAAAAGCATATGGCCCTGCAACCAAAGTGTAAAAAACATAAGACAGAGCTAGCAATTTCATATATGTAGCCATTTAGGATTATGTGATTATATTTCGTAGAACATATAAATTTAATAAAGAATGGTACTGAGCTCCTTGGGTTAAATAAGAGAATCTATTTTTAGAGCTTAAGACTAGGTAAGACATGTGTGTAAGTTCCACATGTTTCCACTGAATTGTACTGGTTCATCCAGTTTTCTACCACTGCATCGCAGTGTGCTTTTTGAGAATTTTAGCTTGTCCAGCATCACTAAGTTCTGAATTACATCACCTAGCTGCCATGATCAGGCATTTTCTGTGGAACACTTTTTTCCCAACATTGACCCACTTTTCAATGACGTTAGAAATAAACAATACAGGATGATCTGACTATAAGGTTCTCGAGTGAATGTGTTTGATATTCCGGAATCACGTCTAAATTGCATACATATTTAAACTAGGACTTAACCCTACACTTTTTTTGTCCACAATTTCAACCACAAAGGTGCTGGAGATTGTTTAAGTTGCACAGTTGCATGCACATCAGAAATTCATATTACTAAAGAACTTTGCCTATTCTGAAACTGAAAACATAAAACATGTACTGGTAGAGAGGTTTATGCAAAAAGCCAAGCAGCACGCAGCAAGAAAAAAAAAATTAAAAAAATAGAAAACTAGATTGTTCAAAGAAAAACCAACCAGATAAATCTTTTCCCCACTGACGTTCCACCCCTCCCACAGCAGCTGCAATTGCACTACCTTGTTCTGCAGCCTTCTCCATCCTGGATATAGCATCATATAGGCACTTTGTAATATCTAACAATGCAATAACTTCACCATTTTCAACAACAGGGAGATGCCTGAATTTTCCTGAGAGAAGAAAGCAAGCTTAAGTGCAAAACAAAGAAGAAGTTTTATGAGTAGTGCTACTAAGATTTAAGACCAGACCCAAATCAATAAACAAGATTTGAAATATACAGCTCCCAACCATAACGAATAAAGACAGACTCCCCAGCTTAGTAGATAGATAGGCAGAGGCTAGAATTGTTAACAATCCAGAATGTGCAGTTAACATTGGATTATTAGACAGACAACAGTGTAGATATATCATTGTGAGAAAGTAGACACTAATGCAGTGAAGACTTAAGGCCACACAGGGTGTGGATCATATTATGTAGCATAGACTATAGGCATATAGTTGAAGCACTTCAGTACTTGCTATGCGATCAGGATATATATAATGCTAACTAAGAGACAAGTGCCAACCGATTACTTGGTAAGCTCATCACAAGTCATGACGATATAAGTACCTCCGGAACAAGGCCATCAAAACCATATATTCCAACTAAACCGCCCAACAAGACTATAAATAAACTTAAGCTCGCAAAAAGAAATACTGACCCTGAACCATCTTTTGCAAAGCCTCGATAGCTAATGAATCAGATGCCACAAAAACTGGACTCCTTGTCATTACTTTGGAAACTATCGTCTGTTCTGGCCTTAAACCTTCAGCAATAACTCTAGTTGCAATATCCTAAACCCAAAATAAAAACTTAGTAAAAAATAATAATAATCAACCGCAAAAATGAAATGAAAAACCCAATGAATCAAACATTTCTCCACCTTGTCAGTAACAATTCCAGAGAGTAAAGCATTTGCATCAGTAAGAAGAACTGCATCAACTCTTCGAGCAGCCATCCTTCGACAAGCATCAGATACAGTCGTTCCTTCAGGTATAGTTAACGCTTTCGATAATCTCAACTTCTTCACCGTCCTTTCTCCACCAACAGACCTTAATCATCAAAACATAAAACCAATCAAAACACAATAAATCAATCAGCATCATTAGAGAAATGGGGTTTTAGGGATTGAATGAACTTACGATTGATGAGGCGGAGAAGTTGGTTTTGCAGAGTTCCCATTGATGCCGTTGCCGTTGCTGCTTCCATTGTCAGTCAACACAGATTTTTTCACCGTAGATGGACCAGGACCACCGCGTTTTGAAGACAAATGATTTCTTCTTGGTGGATTAATTACTTGACTGCTCATTTTTAGGGTTTATGGAAAGGAAATACAAAAACGAGATTGATAATAGGTCGGATTCAAAATTTTAAACCCTAAGGGGATCATTCAAATTTTGAAAATGAACAAAACCCTAAATATATGGAGAGAAAGATTCTTCTCTAATTTAAATAGTCGAAAAATAATAATCTTAATATAAGATTGGAAAATGGTAGATTTGGTGTTGGATTCGGTTCTGCTTACGGCTTACCTCTTTCCCTCGCTCTCTCTCGTGGGTGTTAATGGTAAACAGAGAGATTGAGAGGAAGTGGAGGGTCTGTTTCCCACCTGATTATGATTATGAGATAAATGAAATTTTCAAATTTATCTTCTTCTCGTGTGATTAAAGAGGGGTAGCATTGAACGGCGTGATTATAACGCCGTTAGGATAAAATAAGATTCTTGTCTCATCCTAACGGTTTTGTATAACGGTAGGGCCAATGGCGTGAATTTATACACCCCATATAAACCGGGTGCACACCTCCCCATATTAGTTCAAATTACTTATTTTGGTCAGAGGTAGGGCTGAACACGGTAACGGTTTTCCACGAAAACCCGTTAAAATGAACCGAATTGGCCAAAATCGAATCGGACCGTTTACTAATGGAACGGTTATGGGAAAAAAATGTGGAAAGGTTTCGGTTTTGGTTTGGCCAAAAACCGAACCGTTATACCATGGAAGTAATTAGGACCGTTGATATAGATTTTGATGGATTTAATCTACACCCTACTTTACCCTTCATATATAACCTTTCTTCTCTAACCTAATTCATTTCTCTTCTCATTTTCTCAAAAGAACCCTAGCCTCCTCCGCCTCCACATCACGCTCCACCTCCAGCAGCAGTTTGTAGCTTCTCCACCTCTAATCGAATCGAACCAACTTGTTTTTCCTCTTCTCCTCCTTCTCAAAGCCTTTGGATGTTTGAGAAAGGTTTTCATATTTTCCTTAGAAGAAGAAGAAGAATCAAAGAAGAAGAAGAAGAAAGGTTAGTTCACTCTTCTTCCTTTTCCTCCCTGTTTTTAGGTTTGGTGTTTCGATTTCTTCCTTTGTTTGTTTTTCTTCATCATGATTTATGTATTGATTACATTTTTTTTTCTTCTTGATTTTTGTAATCTTTTTTGAAAATTAAGGTTTCACGCCTACATTTTTCAAGATCTTGTTGAGTAGATTTAATGATTTAGGTTTGGGTTTCTTGATTCTGTACAAGATTATTACATATGTTATATGTTAGATCATCTATTGCTCTTGTTGTAGAAATTTACGAAATGTTTGTAGTTTTTTTAATTGACTCAATTTGTCTCCAACTTTAGTGAGGTTGATTGTAATTTGGTTTCGATCCAACTACTGGTGGAGTTAAGAATCCCCACAGATACCGTCCTGGAACTGTTGCTCTTCGGTAAAGCTTCTTCCGTCTTCTTGTTTAGTTTTTTCTGTTTCTCCAATAGTTTTAGTTTCACTTTTTTTATTTTCAATTTTCACTTTTATTGTGTTAATAACAGTGAAATCCGTAAGTACCAGAAGAGTACTGAACTGCTGATCAGGAAGCTTCCATTCCAGAGGCTTGTTCGTGAAATTTCCCAGGACTTCAAGGTATAAAGATTTTGTACACTGTTCTTGAATGCTTGGTTTGATTAAATTGGTTTGATTACTTAGAAGTATATACTAATTGAATGTGGACTTTTTTCTGTAGACTGATTTGTATTTCCAGAGTCATGCCTTACTAGCATTGCAAGAAGCAGCTGAAGCCTACTTAGTTGGTTTGTTTGAGGTCACCACTTGTGTGCCATCCATGCTAAGCGTGTTACTATCATGCCTAAGGATATTCAGCTGGCTAGGAGGATCATAGGAGAAAGGGCTTAATCAACCAGTTGTGATGATGGTCTTTTGGTGAAAGATCTGTTTAGTAGATGTTTGTTTTTTGGGTTATGTTTTCTGCGAGTATTAAGGTAGCAGTGAAGTTGATGAACTTGAATGACTATTATGTTAGGTTTATTTTGCAGTGCTACTGTGATTTAGAAGTCTTGGTTTTATTTAGAAACTGATAAACTTCTTCTTGATTACAGGCATACTTCTGTTTTTTTGGTTTTTTTGATTTTTTATGAATTTTACACTGTCAGTTCCATGAAACTGACACAACCAGCTGGTTAACCGAAACCGCCTGGAAAAAACCGAAACCGAGAGAAAACCGAATAAAACCGAACCGGCGGTAAATGGAACGGTTTTAGAAAACTTTTTGGGAAACCGGTTATACCGGATTCGGTTTTGGTTTGGCTAAAAACTGAACCGAAACCGGCCATGAACAGCCCTAGTCAGAGGTGTTAAACAGGTCGGTTCGGTCTGGTCTGCTTTTGGTCGGCCTGGCCTGACCCATAGCCTGGTCTGGATCGGCCTGTCGGTTAAATAGGTCGGGCTGGCCTGGTCTAAGATGTATTTGAATTAGCCCAGACTGAGCCTGGGCCAGGCTTACTTCGGACTTAGCCAGTCCGGGTCGGGCTCATGCTAGCCTGTAAACTTTTATTTTGTGCTCAAAAAGTAAATTTGTTGACGAGATTCGATGTTGTGACATTTCTTATTCAATAATTCTCAAAAATGTTCCTAACCATTTGAATAAGTTATCATGTTTGTTTAGGTTTATAACAAAAATATAAATATTAATAATCTAATATACATATTTATTAATCAAGATATTCCAAGTAAGAAATATATTCTTTCTTAGATTGGCATAGCAAATATTCATTAACCAAGATATTCCAAGTAACAAATATATTCTTTCTTAAATTGACATGGCAAATATCCATTAATCAAGATATTTTAAGTAAGAAATATATAGTCTTTCTTAAATTGACGTGATATATAATTATTGTTAAAATTTATGGAAATGATTATTTTTAATAAAGTAAGATAATAAAATCACCAATTTTAATAGTATTATAGTTGTGATATGTTAAAGTGATACGTAATGATGATCTTTATGATAAACTTGACCATGAAGATAATTTTAGTTAATATGAGGAATATTTATCTAACTAATAATTTTTTTTATTATAATGGTGATGCAAAATTATAAATTATAATCATTGCATAGATTTTGAAGAAATTTTGATCATGATTTTTGTATTATAGGATAGAAAATTTAATCATGACAGGTATTTGGTTATAAAGTTTGCATTGGGAGACTTTAATCACTAAAAAGAATCATGATAATATTGGTCTAATACCATCATAATTCAAGTACTACATTAATATTTTATTTAAGATATAAATATTAACAACAATTACCTCGTTGGCTTACTGGTTCACTTATTTATACAATCAAAGTTCAAATCCCACGGACAATAGATATTTTTTGTATTTGTTATATATATGTAGCTAAGTTGTAACTAACAGGCCTAATCAGGCAAGCTCAGGCTTAAACAGGCCAGGCCATATAGGCTAGCAGACCAAATATTTCGGCCCATCCTGAGCCTGGCCTAGCCTAGCCTATTTAATCATAGACCAGGCCAGGCTTTGACCTGCTAATACAGGTCGGGCCTGGTCAGGCTTGGGACGACTTGGCCCTTTTGACACCTCTAATCTTGGTTTTCAAATTCCTATTTACTTTTTTTTTTCTTATTCTTCGATTGCGTTGAAAACATAAAACTCAGACCTCTAGTACCACAATTTATTTTTTCTCTTTCTCTTCTCTTCTTCTCAACAATAAATACTTTTGTATCCCTAAAATAAACCAGTAAAATTCATGAGTCTAAAGAAAAGACGACAATCTTTTGAATTATACTACAACTCCTCGCTGTTTTTTTTTTCTGATTTTTTTGGGGGTAGTAGCTCATTAAAGCTCTGATGGCAGAGAAGACATTGAGTTTTTGGATTAAAGAGTCTAATACTTGATCAGAGCTCAAATCTCTTATCGGATTAAAAGACAAAAGAATCAATTAGTAATCTGGGTGACTTTGGATATTTTTATGATTTGAGTTATTGTTATCCTTTCGGTATGAATGGGAAGTTTTAGTTAAAAACAACAATTAATCAGTAATATCGATTGACATCATCATCTGAATCATAAACTCCATAACACACCATGTTGTCTGCTTAAGGTTTTTGAAAGGTAAAGGAGATTTTTTATTTTTGATCGGTTGGAAGGTAGAGGATATTAACTGATAATTCTCGTTGATGATGGTGACTACAATATAAAAAATCACCAACTGCATCTTGATTAAGATGAGGAGATTTACTATGCGCAATCTAAGTTTCTTCTTTCTTGTCGGGAGAAGAGAAAAAAAATAAAAAAAAACGTAAAAAATTTGGATATCGATTTCAATTTATTACTCCCTCCGATATATAAAAATTGAGTTATTTCAAGTTTGCATAATTTTTAAGGGAATAAGAAAATTGGGATACTAATATTTTTTTAATTATATCCTTTTAGTGAAAAGTGAGTTATTTCACTAAACACATCACCAACAACAACAATCTCTTCTCGCACTCAAACAACATATCAATCAGCACAATATCTTCTATTTTTCTCCACCTTCTTCTCGTACTTGATTTCATTTGAAGATTGAAGGGTTTTGTATAGATAAGGGAGAAAATTTTATAATAAAATTTTATTAGAATTTACAAAACTAAAACCTAGGGTTCCAAAAATTGGGAGAGAAATTTGGGTTTTTTTCTTTAAAATTGGGTAATTAAAATTATTAAGATAGTGGTAACACTAGTTGTTGTTTTTTTTTTGTTGTTTTTTTAATTTCAATTGTTGAATGTTGTTATCTTAGTTCGGATTTGTAATTATTTTACTGAAGGACAAAAGTGGCATTTACTTTTCTTTCTGTTTTTATGAGAATCATTAATCTAAGAGAACGAAATTTTATAAGATTTTGTTTTCCTGCCAAGAACACTCTTTTCTCGCGGACAGAAAAGTGAACCAAATTTAAATCGAAAGGGAATCAATTGTGAAGTTCTAAGATTATTTTGTTTTGAAAGTTCATAGGGCAACAAATTGATTATATATGAATATAATCAGTAAACTGATCACCGACCCAGACCGACCTAATAAAAAATCAGTTGGTTTGAAATTAACCCGATTCCAAACCCTTTTTTAGTTGGCGTTGCCTCTAAAAAACCCGACAACTATGGTGTGTTGTTCGGTTGGGCTAAAACCCGAACCGACCGTTGTGCATCCCTAAGGTTGATAGCTCTGTAGTATGAGTGTTTTTTTATTTTAAATTAAAAAAATAATAGAGACTAGTAGGAAAACATGTGTTATGCACATGCTTGTATTGGACTCCTTTAACAACATAGAAATTAATATCAATGAAATTTTTTATTTAAAAATAATAATTGAATATTCTTATTTGTACTCATTGCGTAGATAATTCAAAGAGTTTTCCAAATATATAAATTTCACAAAAATCCCATTTATATTTTAAGAAATATAAGGTTTTTAAATTTTTAAACTTATTTTTAAAACAATAATATTTTTATAAATATGATATGTTTAATATACAATATTGTCCTTGAATATATATAATGGTATTAATGATGTTAAAAGTGTTAAAGTATGCGGGCATCCAACTCAAAACCAATTGACAATGAGTGGAGTGGCCCTTCCATATTATATTTTAAGTTTATTATGGGGATATTAACAATGTGAGACTATTATCCTTCACACGCCCCCTCACGTGTAGGGCATTCTATGTAGGCCTCTAACACGTGGATCATTGTATATACGGGTAGCCGTTGGGGTAACTCTCGTACGGGTCTGGCTCTAATACCATGTTAAATTCTGCGGGCATCCAACTCAAAACCAATTGGCAATGAGTGGAGTGTCCCTTCCATATTATATTTTAAGTTCATTATGGGGATATTAGCAATGTGAGACTATTATCCTTCACATAGACAACTTGAGATTTTTATTATGTGATTGTTTCTTTATTGCGTACTCTTCTCGAGAAGAGAAGGTTTAATACAGGAGTGCATATCTGCACAGAGATACTAACATAAATGCCAAATATGTAGAATATACTAACATGAATTCCAAATATGTAGAATATACAGAGAAAGGTAATATATCTTTAAGAAGAAGATATGCAAAGATATATTTTGGAGATATGCAAATATCTAGAGTTATCCTTTTGCCATTGTGCTGACACTCCCCCTAAAGTTGAACGTGAGTTGTCGAACATTCAACTTGTCTCTCAACATGTTGAATCTTGAAGAAGATAATCCTTTTGTAAATACATCTGCAAGTTGATCCTTGGAAGAGATAAACTGAACTTGAAGGTGTCTGCTGGCCACTCTTTCTATGACAAAGTGATAGTCAATATCAATATGCTTCGTACGAGCATGGAAGATTGGATTTACTGTGAGATATGTAGCTCCTAGATTATCACACCACGGTTTGGGTGTTGAAGTTGATAAACCAAGCTCTTGCATTAAAGATTGTATCCAAATCAGTTCAGAAGTAGCTATGGCCACTCCGCTGTATTCAACTTCTGTACTTGATTTAGACACTGTTTTGTGTTTTCTGGCACTAAAAGAGATCATGTTACCTCCATAGAAGATGCAATAGCGACTTGTGGTCCTTCGATCATCCACATCACCTGCCCAGTCAGCATCAGAATAAACATTGATTTGTTATTGTTGGGACTCAGAAATAGCCCATAGTCTATTGTATGCTTTAGGTACCTTAGAATCCTCTTGACCATATCCCAATGTTCTAATAAAGGGATCATGCATGAACTGACATGCTTTGTTTACTGCCACAGAAATGTCAGGTCGTGTCAGATGCAAATATTGGAGAGCTCCCACTACACTTCTGTAAAGAGTTGGATTGTTAAACTTTTGTGACCCAAGCTTCTGTATTCTGAGCTGTGCTGAGAGAGGCGTATTGACTGGCTTAACACCATCCATGCCAGATCTCTGTAGTAGATCAGAAACATACTTGCACTGACTGAGAATTAGCTATTGACCCTTGTGACCCAAGCTTCTGTATTCTGAGCTGTGCTGAGAGAGGCGTATTGACTGGCTTAACACCATCCATGCCAGATCTCCGTAGTAGATCAGAAACATACTTGCACTGACTGAGAATTAGCTGTTGACCCTGACGAATCACTTTAATACCCAAAAAGAATGTTAGTTCACCCAAATATTTAATAGCAAACACATTGTGCAAGTCTTGAATGAGTTTGTTAATAAGAGTTTAATTGGAGCCTATGATAATAATATCATCCACATATACCAGGATATAGGTTGTGGAGTCTGCTTTGATTTGAATGAACACAGAAGGATCAGAAATGGAACCCTGAAATCCTAATTTTGTAAAATAGGTGCTCAATCGTGAAAACCAAGCTCTCGGGGCTTGTTTTAACCCATAAAGGGACTTATGAAGCTTTCACACATGAGTTGGGTTATTAGGATCAGTGTATACAGGAGGTTGCTTCATGTACACAGTAGTCTCCAAAACCCCATGTAGAAATGCATTTCTACATCCAGCTGTCGCAGTTCCCAGCCACGCATCACTGCTATAGATATAACTAACCTTATTGTACATGGTTTGATGACCTGATTGAATGTCTCAGCATAGTCTACCCCTTGTTGCTGGTGAAATCCTTTTGCAACTAGGCGTGCTTTATATTTTTCAATAGTACCATCAGGATTTTGCTTGAGTCAAAAAACCCACTTTGAGCCTACAACATTCATTCCTCTTTCATATGGAACAAGGGACCAAGTGCCATTGTTAATCAATGCATTATATTGCATATCCATTGCAGATCTCCATTGTGGATCATCTTTTTCCTGAGAAAAGCAAGTGGGTTCCATGAAGTCAGCATCTTGTAGAGGATGCTTGGTTGTTGTTAGATACAGTTTCCTTATAGGCTTTGAAATACCTGATTTAGCTCTCGTTCTCATCGGATGTGGCTGTGGTAGTTGTTGAGCATCAATGGTGGTCGTAGAAGAAATTGGTTGTTCTATTGGTGAGATTGTCTGTGAGATTGCTTGATCAAGTGTTGCTGGTGGAGATGCATTACTTTGGCCTGCTGGTGGAGACATAATAGAGTTGGTGGATGAAGTTGGTTGTTGAGTCTGCTGCACATCCTGGTGAGCTGGTATAGCTGGAGTGTTTCTTGGCAGTCTAAGAGTAGGAGAGGTAAACTGTTGTGTTTGGTGACTTTGGATTGGATTCCAATGCAGAACCCATTGTTTGCTTGGAAGCAAAAGGAAAATGACCCTCTTCAAA
Organism: Papaver californicum; assembly: GCA_023531435.1. Classification (NCBI taxonomy): domain Eukaryota; kingdom Viridiplantae; phylum Streptophyta; class Magnoliopsida; order Ranunculales; family Papaveraceae; genus Papaver; species Papaver californicum. Next base: position 2,938,875 of record JAJJMC010024384.1, read on the forward strand.
TCTGACATGTCTAGAGATATACAACCTATTAGTAGAGATGTTTAAACACATATAACCTTTGTGAGAGCTATTATAACCTATGAAGGCACATGCTACATATATTGGTTCCAATTTGTTTGAGTTATAAGGTCTCAGACATGGGTAACAAAGGCAACCAAACACCTTTAAAAAAGAATAATCAGGAGTTTTATTGAATAATAGTTGAAGTGGTGTCTTAGTTTCAGTCTTAGTAGCTGGAATTCTATTGATGAGGTAATAGGCAGTGGAGAAATCCTCAAACCAAAAGGATTTTGGCATAGAAGCATGAAAAAAAAGTGCAAGTCCTAATTCAGTAATGTGTTATATACGTCTCTCAGCAAGTCCATTTTACGGAGAAGTGTGTGGACAAGAGAACTTATGGATTACACCTGAGTTGTTGAGGAATGACGTGAATTTTCTGTATTCACCTCCATTGTCAGACTGAAAGATTTTGATTTTTTGATTAATGAGATTTTCTATTTGTGTTTTGAACTGTATGAAAGTTGGTAAGGCATCAGATTTTCTTACCAAGGGAAATATCCATGTATAGTGAGAGAAGGCATCCAAGAGTAGTAAATAATATCTATAACCATTGCGAGAGGAATGAGGAGATACCCATAAGTCAGAAACAACAAGGCTTAATGGTTTATCATAGGTAGTCTGACTAATAGATAATGGCAGTTTCTTGCTCTTACTAAGATGACATGAATGACAAAAATCAAATGTCTTACTTGAGACAGGAAGAGAAATTTTTTTAACAATTCTAGAAACAGTTTGAATCATTGGATGTCCTAGTCTTTGATGCCAGACTGGAAGTGATTCTGATAAGTGAGCTTTTGGTTGACACGGGTTTGTAATCTCCTGAACATTGTCAAATTTGTAGAAGCCATTTTTATTCCTTCCTTGCAGCAGTGGTGTCTTCGTGTGGCAGTCCTTCACAACAAAACAGTTTGTGTGAAACTCAAAGAACACATTATTACCTTTGCAGAATTGATGAACTGAGAGAAGGTTAGCTCTAATAGTAGGAACATGATACAAATTTTTAAGCAAAAAGGATCTATTGTTTTGAGTAAAGGTACCATTACCAATATTAACAATAGAAAGCTCATTACCATTGCCAACCTTCACACACTCAGTACCATCATATTCATGATGCAGGTTCTGGTTATTGATGTCAGCAGTGAGATGATGAGTGGTACCAGTGTCAGTTACCCAAGAGGCTTCCATATTTCCTCCGGGTATTGCAATGTATGCAGTTGGAGATTTTCTGGTGGATACATCTTCTTTGTCCCAACGATGCCAGCATCTTCTGGCTGTGTGATTTCTCCGGCCACAGATCTGACAGGGACCTTGATCATGATGTGGATTTTTTCTTGATCTGGAGAACAGCCTGTTAGACTGAGGCATAGTTCTTTGATGGAACTGACCTGGTCTAGGATAGAAAGAGCTTCTAGCAGCAACATTTGCTAAGGGGTGTTGGATCAATTCTAGTTGTTGTTGCTCCAGGCGCAGATCATATGTAAGTAAATGAGCATAGAAAATCTTCATGTCCAAAGCATCAATAGTGCATAAAATTGTCACTATTGGGTCATAAGCTTGGTTGAGACCATTCAGTATGGTATGTTTCATATCATCAACAGGAACAATGTGTCCTGATGTTGCAAGAGAGTCAAATAGATTCTTAGCCTTATTGAAGTATTCTTGCATTGTAGAGTTACCTTTGGTTAGATTGTGGAGTTGTCTCCGTAGGTGCATCTGATGTCCTTTGGTCTGTGGAGCAAATCTTGTTTCTAAAGCCTTCCAAACTTCTTGAGATGTTGTTAAGCCGACAACATGGATCATAACACTCTCAGTAATTGAAGATAACAGCCATCCTAAAAGGATTTGGTCTTGCTCTTCAAACTTTGTAAATTCAGGATTTAGTTAATCTGAATTTGGTAGAGTTCTTGGTGGTTTAGACAGAGTACTATCGACGTAACCTTGTAGATTGGATCCCTTTAACAGGGGTTGGAATTGAGTTTTCCATAAGAGAAAGTTGTTTTCATTGAGTTTGATATTGACCAGGTGATTGATATGAGTGTGCTGAAGAGTTGTGTTTGATGTCATTGAAGAAAGTTGATTGAATAGAAGAAGAAAAAAAAAAGTTGCGTGGTTTGCAGGATCACTGCTCTGATACCAAGACAAATTGAGATTTTTATTATGTGATTGTTTCTTTCTTGCGTACTCTTCTCGAGAAGAGAAGGTTTAATACAAGAGTACATATATGCACAGAGATACTAACATAAATGCCAAATATGTAGGAATATACTAACATGAATGCCAAATATGTAGAATATACAAAAAAAGGTAATAGATCTTTAAGAAGAAGATATCCAAAGATATATTTTGGAGATATGCAAATATCCGGAGTTATCCTTTTGCCAATGTGCTGACAAAAAATTATTTATGTAATACCAAAATTAAATATTTTTTTATATCAGTGGGATTTTTAATATAAAAATAATAATTATTAAAAAAATATGAAAACTAATCGAACCATTGAAGAGCAAAACCAATAGAAAAATTACTTTTTTGTTATTAAAGTGAGGTGAAGTCTCCATTAGTTTGGAGTTCTAATTTATAGAGACGGGTTTTAGTTTGGAGTTAATATACAGTGGGATCATTGATACTAATCTGAACCGGTATATAATGAGTTACCTCTTGGAAAGGCCTCATATCAAATCCCTTATCAATTTATTTAAAAAAAGAAGAAGAAAATTCTTAATATATTGAAAAAGAAAAGAAAAAAAATATAAGGATTTCATACGGCTGAGACAACACTATGGCTCCATTACCATTTACATGCTATATTCATCATGTATATTTTAATTTATAAGAAACAATATAATTTAATTATAAAAAATGTTGCTATACGGAATTCTATGAGAGGTTACCAGTCCGGTGAATTTAGTATTATTTGGTTTTACATAAGTTAGTAACTTTAACTTTTGAGGAAGAAACAAAGTGCGAGGTAGTTAGGGAAGCATTATACAAGGCCAAAGCTTTGGAATTAAAGAAAATTCACATAGAGGTAGGGCTGTACGTGGCCGGTTTCGGTTCGGTTTTGTGCCAAACCAAAACCGAAACCGGCAAGGTCGGTTTTCCAAATAATTTTCCATAACCGTTCCGTTTACCGTCTGTTCGGTTTTAGTCGGTTTTCTCTCGGTTTCGGTTTTTTCCAACGGGTTTCGGTTAACCGGTTGATTATGTCAGTTTCGTGGAACTGACAATGAAAAATTCAAAAAAATAAAATAAAATCATTCTTCATTAAACTAACCAAATGACCAAAAACTACAATGTTTCACAACACAAGCACCAAATCTGGTAACATTCCCCTCTCATGCATTGATGAAAGCAACCTTTCGGCCACATATGAACTTGATATCTCCCTGTCCATCAATTATCCCACCATGTAATGTATATCCAAGACTCGCCCAGGCTCTATTGATGTACAGAAAACAAACGGCTTAACACGTACGAGCCAACAGTTTCATTCCAAATTACAAATAAATTAACCAAAACCCATTTTCGGTTAATACATTTCAATATATAAGAAATTGAGTATTGGATTAGTGGAGTTACAGAAATCAATTATGAATCTTACTTTTAATGCTACCTTCAGGAGCTTCTCCAAGACAACCCCATGTAGAAGGACAATCATTGAATCTATACAAGATAATACCAATGCAGAACAAGAATCATCAAATTCATGGAGTAGAAAATATAAGAATAAAAACTAAATCAACATATTAAACATGAAAGCCCCTAAATTCGACAATCAGACCAAAAACCCAACATCATTTCTGTCATAGGAAACATATACCAACAGATCTACCAGAAAAATGGAAATAAAAAAAAGGTTAGGGTTTAGAAGATTTACCTTGGGAACCCTCAATGCTATCTTCAACCCACCTTGAAAAATCCTTCTTTGCATACAATACTCCCTCTATTAAAAAACCAAACCAAACACAAATCCATTAAATACACAACACAATAAGAAACAAATCAAGCAGAAACACATATCTAACGAGTTTTTTTTACCTTGGAAGAGGTACTTTGAAATCTCATGACGGTTCTTCTCGGACATAATCTGATAAGAAAAAAAATGAAACAAAAGAAGATATTAGGGTTCATGGTGGTAAAGAGATAGTGTGAAGGAGGAAGAGAATATTTAGGGTTTTGTGATGCTTACCATGGTTGCGGACGGATAAATCTTCTTCTGTGTGGTTTTCTCTTCTGTCACTGAGATTGTATTGAAAACCTTTGAAACCCTAGATAAATGACTTCAACGGATATTGATCTGCCTTCAACAATGATGTCTCTTCAGTCATGGTGCAATTAAAGCTATTTTCTTCTCTGTCAACTTTCACAAGGTAAAAAAGTAGAAATACTATGCATATTACAGTTGGTAACTACTGACATGGGTTTTGGTTATGTTTATGAAATTTCTGTTCACAAAGAATGACATACAATCAGAGTCAGAATTACACTAAATGGTAAAAAAGTAGAAATACTATGTAATTTCAGAGTCATAATTACACTAAATGTTAAACAAAAACCAAACAAATACATACAATCAGACTACGCTACAACAATTTGTCTTTATTTTAAACTACGCTACAACATTCTTGAAACAACCTCTACCCAGAATCTAAATCTTACTATTACTGGAGTTGATTGAGAATCTATATCTTCCATCTTTGTAGCAGGTACTACTTGAAAGTTGAAACCTCTCCTTCACTTGAGCTTTGAGGAAAGCCTGCACAAAGCCAACTTTAATCAGAAGAGGAACAATACTACTTGAAATGAAACCCTTGTTCATTAATCTTTGTACAACAAAGTTCTATGGTGCCAATATACAATGTTACATCAGAACAGGACTTAGTGTTACATCAGACTTACCAATATATCAAGTCAAGTATAATAAAGAAGTTCTAAGTAATAAGTAATCACAAGCTAGCACTTATCCATAGAAGATCAAAAACAAAGAAATAAAGAACATCAGACTTACCAATGTTAACAGAATTTAGTCACCTTCAGACCTGTTACACCTGTAGATAGCAAATCAAACGTACAGTGAACCACAATACTTAAATACCCATGAAACCTAAACTCAAGAAAAAAAATAGACCTAAACTTAAATACCCATTAAATACCCAGCAAATCATACCTGTTACACCTTCAGACCTGTTACACATGAAACCTAAACTCAAGAAAAAAATAGAACAACTATTCTAAGTTTCTAGCATCATACCTGAACAGTGAACCCCAATACTTAAATACCCATCATCATACCTGAACAGTGAACCCCAACAAAAAGTATCAACAAAAACAGGTATTTTATCAGGTTTTTCAATTTCTTTAGGACTTAAGAAAAATGATCAATATTGTTTATACTTACCTTCAACTTTTTCTCTTGATATTGATCTTCCTTTTACCTTTAAGACAATAAATACAAATCAAATCAAATAGAAGTGATAAAGATGTTATAAATGTAGATCAAACTAAACCCTAACATCATACCTGATCAGGAGTCTTTTACAAAAAAAAAAAAAACAGAAAAATAATTAAAACCCTAACATCATACGATTCATACCTATCAGAAGTTGCTTCTGTGTATGAGAAATATGAAATGGAATGAAAGGTTTGAAGGGTATGAGAAATTTATTGGTCTGAGAAATCAGAAATGATTTCTGAAAACCAGAAAGCTGGTGGAGGCGGAGGAACGGCTCTAATGATTTTCTGTTGTGAAAATAAAATGAAAGCGATTAGGATTAGGGATTGGTATGACTTTATATATCAAAGGTATTGAAGTGTACAGATTAGATCTATCAAAATCTAGATGAACAGCTCTAATTAGTCGGTTTTCCATGGTATAACGGTTCGGTTTTTGGCCAACCAAAACCGAAACCGTGACTACCGGTTTCCACATTTTTTTTCCATAACCGTTCCATTAGTAAATGGTTCGGTTCGGTTTTGGTCCATTCGGTTCGGTTTTGGCGGGTTTCCGAGGAAAACCGTTACCATGTGCAGCTCTACATAGAGGCAAATGCTAAAGTTATAATTTAATCAATCAATGATGGAGTTCTTACTATCCAACGGAATAATATGAATATTATCAGGGAAATTAAGAATTTATTTTTTTTTTTAATAGAGACGATAATCAAGTGGATGACGTTATTTCAAAGTCAGTCAGAACAAATAAATGTTCGTTTGGAAGTAGTAGTGTTTGCCCTGCTTATGTCTGTGACTGATTAGCAAGAGATCAAAACTATGTTAGATCCTAATTTTTCTCAATAAAATTTAAGTTTATCAAAAACAAAAATTAGTAACTCTTGCAAAATTTAGTAGCCCCCGTAGCAGTCATGTTGTTAGAGGACCATCAAACATATCACATTTCGTGCATTAGGATATTTGGATACTCTTTTAGAAGTTGCTTTTCGACTTCTAGAAACAGAAAAACCATAAGTTATGTTGGGAATAATATTTGAAAATGACTTTTAGAAATAAAAAAGGTAATTTTATGTGAAGCAAAGGTGTTCGGATACCAGAAGTAGAAGTCAATCGCAGAAGGCATAAACAACAAAATTTTATTGCTTCACAAAAAGTAGATTTCTTTGCTTATAAAAGTCATTTTGAAATTTGGTCCCAAACCTATTTTCTGACCTTTTTATCTCTATATGTCGAAAAGTAACTTCTCAATGTATATCCAAACACCCTCTTACTTTTTTGGTTTCTAGAAGTAAAAACGTCAGAAGTTAGTTTGGATCCACAATTTTAGAATGACTTCTTGAAGCAAAATGTTTTTGCTTCTGAATTCTGGGAGTAACTCGTACTTCACTTTTACTTCTTCTGAAAATTTAATTTAAAATTATGTACCCCAATTAACTTTTAACTTTTTTATTTTTAAAAATTAAAAAATAACTTCTTAAATGATAATATTTAATAAACAAACTATATATTTTTTTTAATACTTTAGACTTTTAGGATAACTTCTAATTTTGAAAAAACATAAATACTACCTCTTCTTATATCCAAATACTCTCTCGGTGTTTCATTTGATCGCATCACACTACACGCGTTACACTTGAGTCTGGATAATGTCGATGGAAATTCTTCCTTTACTTTCTAGAAGTTCTCAAAGACATTTACGTTAAGTGCCATGAGGTGTTGGAGTCACAGCCACGTCATAATAAATGCAAATTTTGCTTGTTATGTCCCAGAAAGTAGGAATATGCCGAACAATCAGCTAATGGCTCTCATCACTTCAAACTCCTTTCATCGGTTCTAAGCGAAAGACACCCCAAGGATGTTTAGCGGTACCACACATATATGCATTTCCTTGAAAATTTTGACTCTTTTTGGACTCACGAGTGACTTTAAACAACACACAAAAAATTCACATTATCTTCTTACGAACGCAAAAAAAGTACTTGCATTTATATTTTGACGTGGTTGCTTCTATAGCCCATCACATAACACACACCTTATCCAAATCTCTTTGTTAAATTCTAACCCTTCAAAAGAAGAAAAAAAATCTAGGAGAGTTAGGGACAAAGAAACTCATCATCTTCTTCTCATCAAAAACATAGAAAATAATATAGAGAGAAGAAGAGAAAGGTAGACTTAAAAAAATTAAAAGGAAGAAGTTATTATTACAATGGCTCAATCAATGATGCTTATGTCAAATGTTGCAGGACAAGGTTTAAATTTCAAAAGAGAAGCATTGGTTGATAGATTGAAACCCAAGCCATTTTCTCATTTCTTATTACTTCCTTCAAGCCTTTCTTCTCCTTCTACTTCTTCCTCTTCTAAAACATTCACTACTTTTGCTTTGTTCAAGTCTAAAACCAAAGCTCCAATCAAGAAGGTGGTACGTAAACTAATATTTTCAAAAATATAAATAAAATAAAGTTGTTTATCTAATTATTTTACATTATGCGTTATAATAAACTTTATTTATATATGTTGTTATAGGCACCAGCACCAAAGCCAAAGGTTGAAGATGGTATTTTCGGAACATCCGGAGGGATTGGATTCACCAAACAAAACGAGCTGTTCGTTGGTCGTGTTGCTATGTTGGGATTCGCCGTAAGTACATTTCTCACTTTGTTTCTACACTACTTTTCTTCACCGTTTTTTTTACTGTTTTACTTACTTCATATTTAAAGCTAAAGTTTGATGGTTTTGACAGGCATCCTTGTTGGGAGAAGCAGTTACTGGTAAAGGAATTCTATCACAGTTGAACTTGGAAACAGGAATTCCAATTTATGAAGCAGAGCCCCTGCTTCTTTTCTTCATTTTGTTCACTCTCTTGGGAGCAATTGGAGCCCTAGGAGACCGTGGTAAATTCGTCGACGATGCACCTGCTACCGGAATTGATAGGGCCGTCATTCCACCCGGAAAGGGCTTCAGAGCTGCTCTAGGTCTCAAAGAAGGAGGTAAATATTTCATAATTCATAAATTTACATTTGGTACAGATACGCAAATGGTGAAAAGTTGCTAAAAAGTTAGACAACGACTTAGATTTTAAAATGGCCCATCGACGTCTCCCAACCTTCCCAAAGAGAAGAAGGTGATAGGAACCCACCGCACTACTAAATGGTTCCGAGCTATGAAGTTTTAACAAATTTTGTTTTTTAATTAGGTCCTGTATTTGGATTCACAAAGTCAAATGAGCTATTCGTGGGAAGATTAGCACAACTTGGAGTTGCATTCTCTATCATCGGAGAGATCATAACAGGGAAAGGAGCTTTAGCACAACTGAACATCGAAACGGGTGTTCCAATTGGTGAGATTGAACCACTTGTGTTATTCAATGTTGTATTCTTCTTCATTGCTGCTTTAAATCCTGGTTCTGGAAAGTTTGTAACTGATGACGGAGAAGAAGAATGAATGATTAGCAAATAAGTTTACTGATCATTTGTTGTGATGGACGGGGTGAAAAGAGTATGCATGCTTGAGCAATTCTGGATTAGATGGATTCATTTCTTGTTTTGTTTAACTTGGTGTAATCAATAAGAATACAATGTACTATCTTGTTTATTGTGTTAGTATTTAGTATCGAAATCTAAATATGAGTTTTGTGAGTGTTTTCAAGTAATTAACTAAATTGTGTTTGCTCCATGCTTCAATACTATAGAAATGGGTTCAAAGTTCAAACAAACAAAATAAGGATAAGAATAACATATGATCATATTAAGCCTACGCGGAAGGAACCATGGATAGAGTAAGGAAGGCCAAAAGTAAGCTACAACTAGTTTCACTACACGTAGCAAAAAGTGGGACCCTTAATGCAGCCGACTAGCCGACATATGGATAGACACACATTTCCAAGTCATCATGTTACTTACACGTCACCATAAGAAACACAAGAAAGACCTCCTTAAACTATGAGAACCCAATTTTAGAAAATGTGTATCAAATTTTTGATGGACTATTATTTTATTTTACACCAAAACTGTCCGTAGTAAACAAAGGAAGTTTTCTTCTCATTGTTATTCTTCTTTTTCCTCCTCCCTTCCTTGTAACGCTTCCAACGGGTCTTTTTAAGTGTTTTACTATGTTCGGATCTAAGCCGTCACTTTAACGTTTAAATCTCTCCATTCCAAACTGATCCAGTTGCTTTCACTCATCAATCCATCCACCACCGTCTTCTTCCGTTTGAATTTTCACAAGCCATGTATCTCCAAGACCGTTATGGTAACAGCAATCAAGATTTCCTATCACAAAGAGATGTCAATTACAGGTTAGAACTTCATCACTATCTCTTTAAAAATATCCTCCAAAGGCTCTAACTTTTATGATCAGGGTTTTATTAGTCCAAGTTTCCTCTTTGATTTTTATTTTTGTTTAATTGTTGAAATGATTATGGGTGTTTAATACATGAATCTTGTTTAGTTTTCAATCAATCAATTGATAAGTATGTATATATGGCACCAATAATTTAGACCTAATTTTACAACTTGCAGTTTTAATGAATTTGAGTGAAATTGTTATTATGGAGATCAGTACTATACCCTTTCAAATTAATGCAATTTAGAATGACATCTTTTTTGGGGGTTCCAAATTTGGTAGTTGAGTAGTTAATCTTACTATAGGTAGTTTGGAAAGTGGAGTTCTTGGTGAGTCAATATATCACCGTTCAAAACTGAGTGGGGATTCCACTTCAGCATTTAAATAATCAAGTAATAGGTATATTAGATTTATGAGGTTGCAAATTAGTACATCGATGATATTTCTTTTTATAAAGAAATTAACTGAAACTAAATTGTTTAACTTTTGTTTATAAAAAGAACACCTGCAAGAATTTGTGATTTGTAATTTCTACAAGTTTCAAGCCCTTGCCCTTAAAGTTGAAATTCTAAGTACTTCATTGATGATGGCTCAGCATTGAAGGGTGGTGGTGTTGGTGGTGAAAGGGGTGACAATGCCAAAACATATGGTTGCCTGATTACTCAAGTCATGAACTGCATTATAGTAGTGTCCTTGATGAGGAGCTATCTGTTTTAGTTGATCCTTGAAGGAACCTTGTGTCTTTTAATTGCTACAACCTAAAATGAAAATTTAGCTTGACGTAGTTTTCTACTACAGGAAGCCATTCTTGCTGATTGCTCTTTTATTGTTGACTTTTTAAGGGTTGATGATAGTTTGCAACCAAGTTATTATGGAATCCTCTTTTTTGCAGTCCGATAAAAGTGTAATAGAGCATGTAATAAAGAGGAAATGAATATCTTTAAGGCAGTGTAGTAGAGAGGAAAGTGAATCTCTTTCAAGGCACTGATGTATCTATAGCAGTATTTGAGGATTATCGACCTGATAACCTTAAGACTATACTTTGCCTTATACTACAGTATAAGGATCTACGTAAACACTAAGATGTATATCCCAGCTGTTTGCAATCATAAGATGGGGCCGAAGTTTGTAAAACTAGGAAATGGTCGACTATCAACAGCCAAATGAATGTCTGAATTTAATAAGTTTATGAAGAAATTTGTTTCTTTTCTTTTCTGATGAATGAATTCTTTGGGAATAATTGCTCTGTAAATTATAGAATTTGGGAAGAACTTGGCAGCTATCATTAGTAGTTGGATTGTTTTTGTCTCTGATAGTTGTTGCGATTATTTATGTTTGTTTTATCAAATTGAAGTGTTAAAAGTTTAAAGAACGTCGTATTTGTGTGATGCAGATGTGGTTCTTGTGGTTATGAACTGAACCTACGATCCTCCGACCGGAACACCTCAGCAATTGGGTCGAAGTATGGAAAATCCATGAAAAGAGGAATCATTTCGTTTTTCTCAATCAACGAGAGCAGATTCACCCAAATGGATGAGTTTACATGTCTACCCGATTTTATTTCCAAAAATTCGCTGGGATTGTTGAAGAGAAGAACTAAGCTCCTTTGTCGTAATTGTGGGAACCATGTGGGTAAATGCCTATGAAGAGAGTTCTCCTTGGAATCATCAAGAATCTGACAGCTCGGATTCAGGTTCAGTCCCTGGAATATCAATTAGGAGGAAGTATAATGTTAAAATTCGTTCTCTACAACCCTCAGAAGAAGAAGAATCTGGTATCCCACTTGTTTTATGATACAATTCAGTGGGCTTACCTGTTGATTGTATCCTGTTCATTTTAATGCACGACCGCAACAATTGGACAAGCATGTGAAGAGTGTAGAAAGATTTACTAGCACTTATTATAATTGTGCAAAGACCAGTTTTGGCTGTTTTAGGGTATTCATCTGGTGGTGGGGTTCACTCATTAGATGAGATCTATTTGATTGTCGCGTTGGACTTGTGATGGTGATTTGATGATTTGATAGACGGATATTGTATACTAGCTTGAATAATTATCGCCAATAAGAGTTGTTCGATAGCATCAAGAAGCAGTCAAGAACTGAAGCAAGCATTCGAATTGGTTGTAGTCATTCAATTTAAATTATTTGTGTATAGACGACCTATCTCTCAAAACATTTCTGAGTATAAGTTTTGTTCCCTTTTAACAGTGATCACACAATATATTATATATTTTAGACAGAACTGAAAACTACATGAATCTTTCTGAGTTGCTTGCACTTTTTTTCTCTGGGCAATTTCCCTTTCTCACTTTGTTTCTTTGATATTTGAACTAGTTCCCAATTGCAATAGTGAAAGAGCTTTGGTGTGTATCCTTTTACAGGTCATGTTTCCTTTTGAAGGTATCTGAATTTGCTTAGAGGGAATTTATTTATTATTTTATTGTGTGTGTGTTACATACAAAAGAGAGACTTCTGAAGATAGTTTGTCTACTTCATGAAACATGAATTGTACGTGCAACTTGATTAAAATACAGTATAAAAGAGAGGGTGACATGAGGGTTTGCAACTGCTGCTCAGAAGTGGATTTCATCTAGCAAGACATCTAAGGCTGCTATGTTTCTCTCTAGCCAGATGGATACCCTAAAACTATCATGTTTCATGAAATGGTCAATGGGTCTTTGCGAGTCTTGGTAACCCTTTTGAGGACCAGGCAGCTGAAGGTATAACCGTATAAGTAATCTCCAAATTGGATGAGTAGGGATGATGTAAAAGAAGATGCTGGGGAGTTTTTCCATATGTTTTGCTAAATAGAACCACTCCAGTTCAGGAAGTTGCAGCCTCTTCTCCGCTGGTTGTTCAAAGGTACATCTTGTTTGGAGAAGCTAGAGATGCAGACCACATGAAACATTTCTTGAAGGAATAGAATTAAATGGACTGGGCAAAAAAACCGTTGACATATGGATCTCATTTGATTGTATCAGCAGAGAGGTAGATGAATTGATACTCAAATATCCTAAACCCCCAACATGGGACATAGAAGTGTTGCAAACAAATCGTGGAAGCAAACCTTCCTTGATCATCTGGGTTGCACTTGCCTACGATGTGGCCTTGATAAGAGGGAAATTAAATAGTTCAAAGGGAGGGTTTAAGAAATCATCAACTATTCAAGAGCTAGGCAGGACCTATCTCACTATTTGACTAATGGGGCGACTGGTTACAAGTCCAAGGAGACGAGTGCAGTGCTTTCTTGGTTTCTTCAGTGGTATAGAGTGTCACCTCTTTTCTGAGGATAAGAAAGATTAAGCTCATGGTTGCTGCCTAGAATTAGAACCGATCAGCTGCAGCACTCTCTCCAGACTCCAGAATCCTTGTAATCAAACTTACCCCCAACAAAAATGGCGTGAGAATTGCCTTTGAGGCTGCTTCATACAAGATCAAGAGCAAAGAAGAAAAAAAGGTATTGTGTCCCCTGAACTAAAGATGCCATAGTAAAATGAACTCGGCAGAAACCCTTCATCAAAACAGGTTTCTGTTTGCAAACACTTGAAACAGCAATGCAGTCCATAGCAGTTGCAGCTCCACATTTAAGGCGGGCTTAATTTGTTGTATAATCTAAACAATATGCAACATTGTTACTCAAAATTTCGTTTCTGATGACAAACATCTTTAGTTGCATAATGCAAATTTCACACAGTTTGTACTTATATATTATTCCAGTTTAAGATTAAAAGTATCAAAAATCATAACCCATTAGATACTGAATACATTTTGCAACCCTGATTCATGAAATTTCATAATTCAATAATCCAAATAATGTCGAATCGTTTTCCTCCTACCTGTGACAATCCTATACCGTTCTTCGCTTTCTTTATTCTTCATCAGAAAGAATTTCAGAAACTGAACAAAGAGGAAAAACCAAAAAGCTCCCCATGAAAAACTTCCACCTAAAGAAAACCCACCGCCACCACCACTACCTCCACCACGATAATACGGTGGAGGTTCATTACCACCACCAAATCCTGACCCACCATCGTCTAACACAGGATCCTTCTGTTTCCCGATAAAGGGAGATACAACAACATTTGGCGTCTCTAGGGTTACAGTTCCCCTCTGCGCTCCTCCTCCTCCTCCGCTTGAACAACACTTGCTCAGATTTCTACTTTTGATCATCAACGCTTGAAATGGCATGTTAGACTTGATAATCAAACCAGATTTCGCAATTCCTCTATTGATTCCATTGAAATCAACCCTCCTTCCCAGGGCATATGTTCCTCCTGTAACTCCTATGGCTGTGGGGAGTTTAAGAGAAGAAGACATTTTCATCGACGAAAAAGACATTTTTAACTCACGAAAAAGCTAACCTAATTATTATCTGTACAAGAATACAAGGAGAAGAAAAATCGCTAATTTTACCGAAGAGATCGACGACGGTAGAGCATTTCAGAATATACCCACTCCTATGGGCGTCGGTAAACAACCTAGCAAATTTGAGGGCACTACACACAAAAAGAATAATCTTCGCGACTACTAATTTAATCTCATCAAGAAGATATGGTATGTCCTATGAACAAAAAGAAAAGTCTTGGAAGAAAAATATTACTCCTTTAGGCCGGATCGTATGCACCTTTTTAAATGGATTTGTTTGTCTAGCCAGATGGTTGAACAAACAGGGTACATTATTATGGGAAATGTTCTGAATGATGATTACTATATCGAGCGATATAGTATTAATCGCTAGCGATTAAGAGTTGATCGCTAGCGACTAACTTTATATCGCTCGATATAGTGGTGATCGTTTACGACCGACTTCTTATTGTCTATAAATAACCAAAATCATCTAGAGTAAAAAAATAATTACTGTCACAATGAACCAAATTTCGAAAGCCAAAGAAAACAGAAAAAGTCAACCAAGATGTGGTTTAATTAAGTATTTATGTAATCAGAACTAATCTATAAGAAAATATTAATTTTATTTCTATTAAATTTTAATAATGTCTTTTCTTAGAGCAAACTACATAAGATTAAAAGGAAACTACATCATTACATAAAAGGGTTCGAATCCGTGAAGATCTCTAAGGATGTTGAAAAAGCTTCGTACATAAAAGGTTTGTCGTCAGTTTCCTGCCATACATCTAGAGCTAATTGAATCACTTCATCGTCAGTTACACCGTTAAATCTTTCTCCATAAATTACCTTTACCTGAGCAAGGAATCGCGTGACTGGACGACTAATTGCTTGAAAACGAGCAGACAACCCATGAGCATCTCGGTTTCTCTGAGTTCCCCGTTTCTGCAACGAACGTAGTGAAAATGTTCTTTCAAAAAGACGTGTGCGACATGAGTTGGCCAGTATGAACATTTCCTCTGCTATGAGAAACATATGCTATACAAAGAGCTAAACCCTCTTCTTGAGTATATTTGGGGCACGAACTCTGGCAGCCATTTTCAATCTCTAAAATATAGAATGTATTTGTAGTCTTCCACCAACGTTCTAATAATTTAGAGTAGAAAGTAGGAAAAAAATTGGGTAAAAATTAGATTTGAAAATGGTGAATTTATAGGCGGGAAACTGTTAGCCGTTGACGAAAAAGTCTTGGTCGAGCGATATAGACTTGGGCGCCAGCGACAAAGACTAAGTCGCTCGACCAAGATTATGTCGCGTTGTGCATCCTCTCAAAGTTGAGCATTTGATGGTTTGCTAGGTGCATAATGGGCGTTTTCTACCAAATTTGGTGTTTTGAGAGGTGCATAAGACTTGGCCTTAAAGGACTAAGAGAAAAGCCAGTGGGGTGGGCATTTTGGCTAATTTACCAATTACCACCCCACAATGGGATGGGCAAACCCAAAAAACGACTTGGAAAATGGGTATATTGAGGGGTTTGCCCGTCGAGGCTCAGAGTAAGTTGATCGTCTTTGTTTGTGACGATCGACTCACATTGATCCGCTCGGACCATGTTAGACCGAGGCTCGGTGCAACAATGGTCGAATCTCAACGGCTCCCAATCCTCTCCCTATAAATTCAAACATTTTCAACTCCAAAATCACACCTTATCCACTCAAAAAATATTCTATTTTTTCTTAAAATCTTAAGCTTTCCACCTAAAACTCTTAACCTCTGTTTTTGTAGGAAAAAAAACTTTCAAAAAAATGGCTGCCAGAGTTCGTCATCCAAAATATACTCAAGAATAAGATTTAGCTATTTGTAAAGCATATGTTTTTCATAGTAGAGAAAATGTTCCTACTGACCAACTCGTGTCGCACATGTCTTTTTGGCAGAATATTTTCACTATGTTCATTGCAAAAACGGGGAACCCGAGAAACCGTCATAGCCTTGGGTTGTTTTCAAGCAGTTAGCCAAGTCACGCGATTCCTTATTCAGGTAAGGGTAATTGATCGAGAAAAATTTAACGGTGTAACTGAAGATGAAGTGATCCAATTATTTCTAGATGTATGGCAGGAAAATCACGACAAACATTTTATGTACGAAGCTTGTTTCAATATCCTTAGAGATTTTCACAGATTCGACCCATTTATGTAATGCTGTAGTTTCCTTTTAATCTTATGTAGTTTGATATAAGAAAGACGTTGTTAAAATTTAATTGAATGTGAAATAAAATTAGTAGTTTTTTTTATAGATGATTACATAAATAGTTAGTTTCTTAATATCAATTTGAATTAGAAATATTAAATAAAACGAAACTACTCATTCCTATGCCAGTTGGGTGGGAAATGTCCCCGAAGTGGGTACTGGCCCCGGTGCAGCATATCCTCAAAGCCTTGGCTTGCTCCTGGTTGAGATCCATCGTCAGATCCAATGAAATCACACGTTTGAACTGGAGATATACTAAAGTCTAAATTTATTCTGTAATCTTGATTGACATCTTGTGGACTGGCACCACGAGACCTTGGTTGTGGAGGTTGCACAATATATGGAGGTTGTTGTTGCGCATTTCGCACTACATCCCCATGATGAGAAGGTGTTGCTCCAAAAAGTCATGCAAGATAGGGACTGGGAGTTGTGGACTGCGTTAATGCATGCAAATGTTCGCTGTACATACGCCTAGTCAACTAGTCTTTTAACTCCATATGATTCATACGTTCTATCATTTGATCAACAGAGGCCGTTGTGCTTGTATAAGAATTAATTCGCTTCGTACCTTACGACAGAATTAGAATTGTCTGACGTTGTCTTTGTATATTATAAGTCTCGATCACCCAACTCAATTCAGAAAAATCGGACCCAACCGATAAAGAAAAAGGTGCAGAAGGTCCTCTGGTGTGTGTGTGTGTGTGTGGGG
>JAJJMC010024384.1:2956124-3036081 GCA_023531435.1 Papaver californicum
TCTCCTGTCGAAGGATAAATAACTGAAGTTGGAACCGATGGTGCGGGTTGTGTCGGTAGAGGAAAGTCCGAGATTCGTCTTTCTATTGGTGAAATATCGATCCCATAGATGTTCATAACATCTACGTTAACTATCGGCTTCGCGACTGATTTTACCATTTGTCATATTTATCTTCGTCACAAAGTGACCAATAATGCCCATAGCTTTTCCATCCCAATTCCTTTGACTTGCGTCTTGTGTTCCCAGGACGGTTAACGGTGGAAGATTTTTAGGGATACCATATGCACCCACCAACTGTCTAGTACATCCCTCCCCGGAAAAATATACACCAATATCTCTGATTTGATTGTAGAACAACATGCGTTGTAGTGAATTTTCTTTGATCTCATTGGCTACAACAAAATTTAACTCCTCTAAATCCTCATAGGGGTTCCAAATAACATTGTCTCTCCTTCTAAGATCCATTTGGATTATCCACCTATGTATATGATCTCGTTCAGCGGTGTTTTGATCCTTCTTTTCCCGTTACTGGCTTTAAACTTTACTACAATAGGGAAAACGTTTCTATCAAACACCTTAAGTCTTGGTAGACTAATATTGGTATATGTGCACCACCAAATATGAAGTAAACAACACGTACGATTAGTTTACTTGCTATAAATAATTGTAAACTTATACAAACTTGTACGATTAGTTTATCATATTTACCTCAAGGATTTCCCAAACACCTTTGATGCTTGGCCCACCCAAGCAGGCGACATCGAGATAAACGTATAACCTGGCCAATATAGCGGACCACCAATCATAACTTGCATCCTTTTCCAAATCTTCCAATGTCTCTAGCCATCCTACTAAAACACTAATATTTGCGTTGGGGAAAAAATACACATCAATTACCCATAAAATAAAAACCTTTGCAATTTCTGTAACATATTCCTGGTCTGCATTTTCTCCTACAAGGACTTGATATAATTTATTTGATATAAATGCCTTTAAACCGGCATTAGGAATCCCCAAACCTCTTAGTTCGGTATGAAGGGCGCCGTGTCGACTAATATTTTGAGATTGAGACATTTTTTTTTGAAAAAAATATTGAGATAAGCGGAATATGAAAAGTTTTTATAGAAGACTGTAGAGAAGATTGGTTTTGGTGTGAGTAGAAAAGAATGATTTTGAGTTGAATTTATAGGGGATAATGTTATGGGCGCAACATAGGCCGAGCGTCTCTTGTTGCCTCGGTCGATTCATATTGCTCCTTTTTTTCCCTTTCTCCACTACCTAAAACTGAGTTTGCCCATCCATCTGGCTTGGTATTTTTGCAAAAATACCAATCCCACTGGAATTTTTCTAATTAAATAGCACCCCACGTTGGACGGTGAGAAAAACCACTCATCATTGAACGGTGAACACTACCCACCCTTAATACGACTTAACCATTGTTCAAAGACTCAGCTTGGCCGGTCGGACCGGTGAACCTGTGACCCAGCCATTTTTCTGAGTTGGTTCATTATTGACCCAACAATTTTTTTAAAAATCGTTGTTTTTCTTGTAAACCGGGTGACCTTTCCGATCCAATCGGTGAACCAGATGACCCAATACGGTCCAAACTAGTTCATTTAAATTTCACATTGAGAGAATCAAGCTTGTGACCTATTGAGCCAAAGCTAAAATTGTTAACCACTTTACCAACTTATGTTATATGTTATTTCATAGGATATTTATATATTTACTACATAAAAAACTTATTTATGGGTTAATATTTCCGACTCTATTTTATTTATTAGTTATGTTTTTATAATATTTTACATGTTTGACCCAATGGCCCCAGGTTAAATTATTGGTTAAACCATAGAACGTTGATCCAGTAATTTTTCCAATTTGATGTCCGTTTTAATTCTCAACATTAACTTGAATCCATAATTAGTGAAACGGTAGCGATTCCGATATTTTTCAGTAAACTACCTTCTCCTATGCAACAAAACCTATATAACATACTCTCTTCCTTTTTTCCACCTCCACTTTTTTTCTCCACCACCTATACATCTATGTTCGATGCTCTATGGTACTGTTTGTCCCTTTTTCTAATCTCTCGATTTCGATTTCATTTAATCATCTCATAACATTACAGTTTCGACATCTTAAATAGTCCTTTATACCACTAATGGGTTTATTTTATTTTATATGTTTTGTAAGTATGATATTTACAAACAAAGGTATCATCTTTATTGTTAGCTTTAGATTGATAATGGTTTCTTTTTATACATTTTTTATATGGTTTATTAATCTTGAATTTTGTTTCCTGAAACAGGTACGTATTTCACTTCCACCATCAACTTCATCGTATTCTTTATGTAGATTCTTTTGTATAGAGAGATTTTGATTCACTGTTTTATAGGGTTGTTAACAAATACAGAAACTAAAGTTCTCAATGAAGTTGGGCTGTGAGTTCTCTATATTCTCTTTGATTTGTTATGATAGTTAGCCTAAACATTAGTATATTGTTGGATTCTATAGGGGTTTATATGTTTATGGTTTAGACCCCTTTCAAAAGGAGGTGATACTTTAACAACAACAGGATAAGGAGAAATTTATAGTGCGAGAAGAAATAGAACCAATTTTGATTGATAAAGAATGCAAATCAATCATTTCTTACTTCTTTCAGCTCATACTTTTTCATGGCACCAACTTCAGTTGTAAACTATAGAAACGTATGAGATGGAAGAAGTTGAAAGTAGCATGGTAACCATATATCTAATATTGGTTGTGGCTCTCAAGGTCTTTCGTATTCTATTTTATTGTATGTAGTCTTTTTTTGTACACTGAATTGCAGAATTTTTTTTTTTTTTTTTGAAGCATTGCAGAATATAAGTATGTACAACACATTTACCAGAATTAAAGTTTAGTACATCGGGGTGGGGCCAAATAAAAAATTCTCATCGAACCCGGTACGTAATATGGGATACATGTCAAATTTATTAAACGAAAAAAAACTTAATCGAAAGGTAACTGTTATGAGAAGTTAAACATGCCATGTACATAGCACATGCACAAATCTAGTTGAGTATTATATGAATAGAAAAATCCTTTTTACCTTTTACTCTTATACTAAACTTAAGTCGATCATTTTCATTATTATTTTCAAAACCAACTGATGCAACGTATAAGAAATAAAAGAAAGGTTTTGTTCAGACTTCAATGTATTTCTACGAATACCGAATAATGATAACTATTTAGATTTCGGTTTCCAAACTATAAATAATAATCAATTGTTAAATTTGGACAAGTTTAAAAAAATAATTTTATTAATCAAATTCAACTATCTAGAACAATAACTTGAGGTCTCTTAAATAGACTTTGGAAAAAAACCTAACTTGTGTAACAAGAAAGAATAAAAAAACTCAAAACCGACTCTAACCCTAATTTATTATTTTTGGCAAATTACGGTCGACCCAAATAATAAAACTACTATTAAAATAAAACTATATTCCACAAACGACGACCCAAACGGACTCCTAACCAAAAAGTTATTAATAAAACAAAAACTTTCTTAAAATGACAAAGACGCATGTTTGAACCCTAAACGATGGAATTTGGTTAAAATCTGAAGACCATGCAAAGTTACATGTCTTGATCGTTAGCCATTTTCCCATCAAAATGGACCCTCTTGAGCTAAATTACGATACTCGGGTTTTTAGCCTCCAGATAGACTATAATTTGCTCATCAACATCACTAAATATTCTCCTTTCCTCTGCCGCTCGAAAATAAAATAAAAAATCTCCCATTTTTTTATTGAAACCAAACATCGTCAATTATTTTGTCGTTAATCGCCGATATTAAAACCAAATCATCGTTGATTTTACTATATAACAATGACTAAGCTCGAACCTCGAGAAAAGATAATGGTACTGATCCAGGAATTGGGAAGAATATAATATTCAAAGAATTGATTGTGAATCGAGACGATGAAGAAGATGAAAATCAGTCTTACGAAGAAAATGATGTTCCTGATGTAGATTCACCCACTAAATTTGAAGTTCAAAATTTTCGCCAAACTCAAATGGCTAAAATAAGGTTAGCTTTTACCAATTTTAAGGTTTCGATTGCTTGAATTCAAAAAAGTGCTCGAATTTTTTTATAGGGTTTACGGTTACAAGACATAATCGGTAGGAATTTTTGAGTTTATATGCCGATTATGCATGGTATTCTTCATAAATGCTTCCAAGTATTTTATGTAACTTCATTTATGTGATAAAAATTTGACATAATCGGTAGGTGTTATGAAAAAACGAGGATACCGAGTGCACCATCAATTATTTTGCAATAACCTATATCATACACAACATATATATAATCTTATCGAAGTTAACGACTCAAAATTACTTTAAACAAGGTGATCTTAGATATAATCTAGAGCTAGATCAAGGAATATATTAAAGGAATCGATTGATGATGTTGTTAACGTACAAATATATTTATTTTCATTATAACTATGACACTTACAATACATAAGAATAAAATAAATCACACAACACAAAATTTTGTTAACGAGGAAAGTTGTTTGGCAGTAAAAACCCGGAACCTAGTCCAGTTTTGAATACTCTCATAATTTAGCCGCTACACAAATTGACTACCACAATTTCGTGTAGTTGATACCGAATAAACTACCCCTAGTTACTCATGATCCTTAGTATCCCTGTGTCTACAACTTATCTGGACAACACACGTGAATTGCCTAACATAATCAACTCCAAGAGTTGTTTTATCTCCGTAAAGACTTGCGCAACCCAATTCCTTTAGAACGCCTTATAAACAACAAGGAATCCAACTATTTGTTAACCACTTAAATTAAATAACCAATACCAAAGATATAAAATGATTATATCAAATGATCATTTAATATCACGATTAACAACAAGGATCCCCATTTTAGATCTGTTATCCAATGACTTACCAAATCTGAAACTCCTTGATTAAGATCAATTAAGATCACGATTACCAAATATAATCAATCTTGATTTTACAAGTTAAGTTAGTAAAATAAACAACTTGTCGATCTCCACAAGCTTTATGTTTATCAAAGATAATCAACTTGTTTGTCCCAGAAAATCAAGTTAAGAAGATAATCACGACAAGATTAGAAACACAAAAGTATTTTAAGTCTTCAAATTTTTTAATCTTCTTAATGTTCAATAGTAACAACCTGCACTGGATTCCATTAAGATTTGTCTCACAAAATGGAGTCTGCTAATGTTTACAAATCAATAGTTTAATCCCACGGATCTAAAATCACATAGATCTGCAATAGTCAACTCTTCAAAGTCTTGAATGGCCATATATCAGAAGATAAAGACCATCAAATAAACAAGAACTTATCTAAATTATACGAGTTAATTCAATAACATGTAATAAACAACAAAAACTAAATAACAATGTAGTTCCCACCAACGGTTCTTCTAGTGTTTATTGATCCCAACGAAGATTTTAATGCAAAAGCAGTTTAGTCCGAAACCTAAACAAACTTACTCGTCACTAGTTGAATAAAAACCTATCACACTACATGGTGTAAGAATATGATGAGTTTGTAAGAATGCAAGCTCCATATTTATAGAGCCAAGGCTTCTTTGGAGGAAATTTTTTTTCAAAAATTCTCAAAGATATGCAATAAATGTTGTTTCCGAAATTCATATATTATTGGCATTCTTTCGATATTATTAATACACAATGTTGGAATAGAATCTTAGGATATATTTCCAACTAATATTCGAGAAATCCTACTAGTATGATAATAAATATTAGCTAGCGCAAATCATGTACTTTGCGAAATTAGAAAACTAGTTATGTGCAATCTTCTAGGGAAGGAAAGAACATCAATGTCGATTCCGAACTTGATTTCGAGAAAGTTTCTCACAATATTAAATTAGGACCTTAGCATTAAGTATCAAAAAAATAAATATGAAAATTAATATATTTGAGTTAAGTACGTGTTCAACATTTCCAGACATAAAACTTTCATATTCAGACTTGCTCACCTTTTGAAATCTTAAAGATATATTATTAAGATAAAGATTTCGAATTTGCAAGTCCAAGATCGGTCCTGAATCCTGTTTGATATAGAAATCAAATTATAGTCAAAACAAGCTTATATTATACTAATGAAATGAGATTCTCTAGAACGATTTCAAATTCCAGATTCACCACTAGATACATACATCTATTTTCCCGAAATTTCAACACTAAATCATGTCAAGAGTCATATTAGTGTTAAGTCGAAACTACAAATGTATAGTAAATTATATTATGTAACTCAATACAATAAGTTGTAGGAACAACCGATGTCTATACTTCCTTTGACATTTAGATCATAAGAAGATCTAGTCACCTAATCAATTAAATCCATGTAAAACAAGCTTCGCATGTTATATTTTTTAATGAGTACGACTGTAAGAAATTGATAGATCATGGAACAATTCAAAGTCAGTAGCTACTAACCTCAATCAGAAGGATGATGTCTTCGTTTGTCTTCAATACGTCTTAGACTCTTAATTGTGTTTTCAACTCTTCAATGAGTAACTAGATTTTGTCACAATGTTTCGACGTCCTATGTCTAACCTAAGAAGTTGAATTTAGTAATCAACTCAAGCGTTCAAGTTTGGAAATAAACTTGACAACCAAACTTGACATACTAACACTTGGCGGGTTCAAACCTCTAACATATCGTGTAACTGTTACCGATTGTATTTTAGTAATATGACTATTTAAAAATGAAAAAATTGAGTTAATAAGTAGGTAATGTATTATATATATCATGCCGATTATATTTCAGTATTAGGATAGGGGTATTCAAATATGAAAATGGAGGGGCTACATTTTAATCGAAGGGTGTTTGTGTTCCATCAAAAAGGTTGGTCTCTGTCATTTTCTCAAACAGTACTCGGAACAGGGTCGACACCAACCTTCTACAGCTATTGCATTCTCTAGATAAAGTCAGTGATTACTCGTGGGGCACTGATATGGGCATAATTTATACATATTTACCACTTAGTTTATATTTGCTAATACTTATTTCTGTAATAATTTTATTTATTTTATTGTTTTATAGGTAGCATACATAAAACCCGAAGTTACGACAAAACTCGTCTAAGCAGGACTAGGCATGTCGCTACGTCAGTTCGGGTAATTCAGAGTGGCTGCTGATGTGAGAGAAAAATATAAAATAAAAAAATGAATTGGTCAGATTTGTTGTAAATATAAGGGGTTTATAGACTAGTCATGGAGAAGAGTTTGGTTGGTGGAGTGGACGTCTGGGGTTTGGAGGAAAATTGGGTCTGGACGGAGAGTTTCTCTGGAGGCGGAAAAGAGCGGGTCTGGCGGCTGGAGACAGAGGAGTTCTTCTGCCTGGTGGTGAACGCAGCAAAGAGAAGGGGGAGAAGTCGCCAGATCAATATGGGTTTAGTATTTTTTTTATTTCATATTTATTTTTATGGGTTTTAAGAAATCCATCTCCATGTTTTCTTAAATTTCGTGACTAGAGTTTTAGGTAGAAACCAATTTTAATTGTGTATTCATGTGAACTCCGTCATAACATCTTTGTATGATTCAATGACTAGTAATTTCACTTTATTAATGCTTGGTACTTAATTGATTTATATAATTTCATTGACGACTTATGCTTTATGATTAATATATCGTACTTGTATTAAGTTCTTTGACGGTGTATGCTTTTGGATTGATAAGGTGTGCTTTAGTATTATTATATTTAAAGCGAATGAAATTGTATCGGTGAAACTAAAAATTTAGGATTTTATTGAAATATTTTCCGAGATATGAGGTTAATTCCAATATTTGTCTCAAGTATTATAGAAAATATATTTGGGCACTATATGAACTTTTCATGATTAAGTTGGTGGAAACCAAATTCCGTAGTTACCGACTCCATTCTTGTGTAGTTTTAGTTAGTTAAATTTTATTATTTCATTTCTATTTCTAAAACTCCCCAATATATTACCCTTGGTTAGTTTATTAGGAATATTGATTATATTATTGTCCCCGCTCCCTGTGGGTTCAACCCGTACTTTACCGTTGTCTACATTGTAAACGTCGTGCGATTGTGGTTATCATATATATGTATTCCAAAAACCTATCAAATTTTGGCGTCGCTACCAGAGAGCGGTTGAGGAATATTATAATTATTATTTTTTATTTTCTAACTATAGTTTAGGTTTATTTAATTTATTTTTTATTTTGTGCAATATTTTTATTTTATCTTTAGGATTTTTAGTTCTTTTCGACTAGTTTTGTGTCTTAGAATTTTGTTTCTGGTACTTTTGGGGTTTCTCCTGGCCGTCTAGCTCAACAACGTTCATCTGTTGCAAAATGTTCATGATTTTTTTGCTTATGAGTTATATAAATGAACGATTATGGATAGGTTAGTCGCTTGTTACCCTAAATTGTGAATGTTGATACGAGGTACTAGTACTGATTTTTGAAGTGGGAAAATACTTAGTAGAGTTCTTTGAACTCTTTTGTTCCAACTAAAAGTGTGCCAACAATTTTTTTTCTTTTCTTTTATAGTGTGATTTATGGAATGTGTGAATTGGTGATTTCGTGTTTGTTTACTTCCTGAATTTGCACCAACTATATTTTCTATAAATATTTGTTTTTATTTTCTTTGTACATGTGGAGTCTCGTGACATGACATCCTTTCCGGGATTTTGGAACTTATCCAAAAAGTTCCAGAAAGAAAAGTCAGAAAAGGAGTTATTTACTGAAACAATTGGAGAATATGCTTGTAGAAATTCACATTATCATGAACCCATGAGAATAGAGTGTGTAAATAATGATTGGAATTATTCTCACGGTTATGATCATTGCAAACCTTATGAAGGTTATGATTATTACCAACCTTACCCAGGTTGTGAGCCATATTTTACTGATTCCAATTATTATTCATATGTTTCTCAGTCACAGCATGAGAAAGACCATCCATTCTAGTACAACTCGTCTCCACCATCTTTGTTTGATCACCTCAAAAATGACATTGTTGAAACGACCAAAGCTAGCGAGTTATTTTTTTGCTGAATTGAGTAAAACCCATGCTTATTATGATCAACTTGATAAATAAATTGATTATCGATTGCTCAACTAACATAGTCGGTGAATGATTATGGTCTTACTGAGGACACAAGTTATAATTTTTCTAATACTCATGATATTAATAACCGTTTTAAATGATGAATCAGTGTGTTGAATGATGACGTGTGGCTCTCGAGGATTTTACATGAGAATAATGATAGTACATTTTTTACTATGATCTAGGAGAATCAATAGAATTTTTCAAGGACACAGATGACCATGTAACACTAGAGATTTTGGAGGGCTCTTTTCCTTACTCACTAGAGGACAAGATAGAGGATACGAAATCCATATTATATGTCACGTCTCCTGGATTTGTTAACCCAACTTTATATAGGGTTCCTAGTTTTGGATTAGATCTGTGTTCTTCAAAAATTCTGTTAAACTACTTTGCTTCTCGTGACACCTATGTGTTTGTGCATGTTTTTCCTATAGTTTCAGTTCCCATCCCTAGCGAAACCTTTTGACTCGGTTATTTTTGTTCAAAATGATATACCCTTTGCAAAAACCAGGTTTGGGGGTAGCTCTTTTCTTTTGATAGTCTCATCATTTTTATGTTGCTACTGCGAGAGTGTGAGGTTGTCATTGGTTGTATATATTGTGTTCTGGGTTGATCCCCATATTTTAAAGTTGTTAATATATGGAGTACGTAGTTTTTTATTTTGTTTCTTCTTTTTACATTATTTTTTAGATTTTTTATTTTATTTTTATTGTTCTTTGTTATTATCATCGTTTGTTGTGTGTTATAAAGAATACTTTTTTTCTTACGTCAATCAGGTGAGACGTTCCAATCCCTTTCCTTTGATTTATATTTGCCTTTCTTATTTATATTTATATAAAATACTATTTTAGGTTGCACAGTTTGAAACATTGAGGACAATGTTAGATTTAGAAACTTGTGAACAATTCAAGATGACACTAACCATTCTAAGTAGATGGAAACATAGCCCTTACCTATAAGAATTGGTGTGCGCAGCTAAATGGTTTATTCATAAAAGGATGCCTAGCTCAGGTGTTAAAATGACATGATAGTCATTACCATATCTCATAGTCAATCATGATCATATCACTTTCTGTTTTTATTTTTGCAACTTTATATGTTTCACTAAGTGATTGGGGCCCCAGTATTTCCTTGTTGCCGCCACTGGGATGAAGTGGAGTATTTAAGATCAAGCCCCATTAGTGTATTTTATTTATACCATTATTGTATATCGACATTGGGGCCCTTGTATATACCAGTTGAGTCGATATTAGTACTAGGATTAAGAAAAGTGAGAGCATATCTCAATCTATCAGGATTCATCCTGGCACTGACGTTCATATAGATATTATGGGAAACATCGTTCACCTTAGTTAACATGCGCAAACTTCATTATCTCCATATCCATCTTCTAAATCTATTCATGTGATTGAACTTTGATAAATTTTGAATACCATGGGCCATTGTACGACTATCTAAGTAGAGTTTTGAGTTCTTATATGAATTTTAGTACGATGAGTGCAGACTCGTGTACATCAATTGGATTCATATAGGGTAATGATTCCTATAGCCAAAGAATTTAGTATCCAACTAAATAGCGTATTTATTGTCTACCCTCAATTGTTCACAAGTAGCTGAAATTTGGAGTATAGATTTTATAGGTTTACCTCCTGTAAACCCTCACGAGACAAAACTCATCCATTAAGGCCACTTAGGGGTTTAAAGACTTGTTACACATACTAAGTGTCGTCGTGATTCCTTCGAAAGTTGGTTAAGATTTTTATTTCATTTTTAGATTAGTGTTTAATTTAAATTTTTGCTCGAGGACTAGCAAAATATAAGTTCTAGTGTATTTGATACATGCATAATTTATACATATTTACCGCTTAATTTGTATTTGCTAGTACTTAATTTTGTAACAATTTTATTAATTTTATATTTTTATAGGTAGCATACATAAAATCCGAAGTTGCGACGAAACTCGGCTAAGCAGGACTAGGCATGTCACTACGGCAGTTTGGGTAATTCAGAGTGGTTGTTGACATGAGAAGAAACAAGAAATAAAAGTGAATTGCTCAGACGTGGTGTGAAGAGAAGGGGAGTATAGAACATTCAGGGAGAAGAGTTTGGTTGGTGTAATGGACGTCTGGGGCTTGGAGGAGAATTAGGTCTGGATGAAGGGTTTCTTTAGAGGCGGAAAAGAGCTGGGGTCTGGCGGATGGAGAAGGAGGATCTCTTCTGTTCGGTGGTAGAACACAACAAGGAGAAGGGGGGGGGTGGGGGGGGGGGGATGGGGGAGTCGCCATCTCAATGTGGGTTTATTCTTTCATATTTATTTTTATGGGCTTTAAGAAATCCATTTTCATGTTTTGATAGATTTTGTGACTAGGGTTTTAGGTGGAAATTTTAATTGTGTATTTATGTGAACTCAGTCGTAATAGGTGCGTATGATTCAATGACTAGTAATTTCACTTTATTAAAGCTTGGTACTTAATTTATTCATATAATTTCATTGACTACTTATGATTTATGATTGATACGTCGTACTTATAAGTTCTTTGATGGTATATGCTTTTGGATTGATAAGTCTTGCTTTAAGATTATTACATTTAAAGCGAAGAAAATTGCATCGGTGAAACTAAACATTTAGGATTTTATTGAAATATTTTCCGAGATATGAGGTTAATTCCAATATTTGTCTCGAATATTATAGAAAATATGTTTGGAGATTACATGAATTTTCATGATTAAGTTGGTGGAAATCAAATTCCCTAGTTATTGACTCCGTTCTTGTGTAACTTTAGTTAGTTAAATTTTATTATCTCATTCCTATTTCTAAAAATCCCAAAAATATTCTCCTTGGTTATTTTATTAGGAATATTGATTATAGTATTGTCCCCGTTTCCTGTGGGTTCGACCTGTACTTGTAGTTGTCTATATTGTAGACATTGTGAGATATGGTTATTATATATAGGTATTCGAAAAACCTATCAGGCACCGCATGCCTCGCGTACTTGATGACCGAGTTAAAAAAGGCCTTTAGGGAATCAACTAGAAAATTGCTGGGAATGTGAACCTACTCTGGGTAGTTTGTTAACTCTATCAGTGCGTTGATTTTCCTTTTTTTTTTCTTAAAAAAACAAAAAAAAATCTCATGTTTAGTTCGATATTCACATAGGTGTGGATCTACGACCATTTCCCATCCTTGAATATGGGCGAAGTTGCCAAAGAATGGAGAAAAGGTATATCTAGAGGAACAAAATCAATTTCACATATAATCTTTACAAGAGTAAGTGATGCAGATGAGCAGGTTATAGCCTATTTGGAGGCTAAAGACCCGAGTGTCATAATTTAGCTCAAGATGGGTCCATTTTGATTGGAAATGGGCCATCGATCAAGACATGCCACTTCGTCGCATGGTCTTCAGATTTTAGCCAAATTCCATCGTTTAGGGCTCAAACAGGCGTTTTTGTTATTTTATGAAAGTTTTCGTTTTGTTAATGACTTCTTTATTAGGAGTCCGTTTGGGTCGCCATTTGCGGCAAATAATTTTATTTTATGAATACTTTCATTATTTTTGGTCTAACAAAATTTGCCAAAAATAGCAAATTGGGGTTTGAGTCGGTTTAGTTTTTTTTTCATCCTTTCTTGACTAGCAAGTTAGGGTTTTCCCCTAATTCTATAAAAGAGTCCTCCATATATTGTTTTAAGCAGTTGGATTTGATTAATAAGAATTATTTTCTTAAGCTTGTTCAAGTTTAATTGATTATTATTTAAATTCGGGAAACCGGAGTCTAAATAATTATCGTTGTCCATAGTCGATATTCCTAGGAATAATTGAAGTATGAACAAAACCTCTATTTTCTTTCTTTTCTTTATTATCCGCTGCATCAGTTGGTATCAGAGCAAAGTAGATTCTAGGGTTGATAAGAGCCACCAAGAGTAGCAATCGGTCAGGGTCGAGGTCGAGGTCCAGAAGGTTTCATTCCATGAAGATCTAGAGAAGAATTCATTGAAGACGTCCAAGATTTGCTGGGCCGGTATAACCTTCGGCAGGAAGAAGAAGATGATAACGCCAACCCTTTTGCTAGAGGGCATCGCGAAGGTCGAATAAATCAACAAGAGGATTCTGATCGCTGGAAGGCAGGAATAAAAGTAGAGATCCCAGAATTTCATGGTGGTATGGAAGCACAAGAGTTTCTCTCCTGGGTAAATACGGTTGAGGAAGTGTTGGAATTCAAAGAAGTACTAGATAACAAACGAGTTTCGTTGGTAGCGACTATGTTTCGTGGGAGGGCTAATTCGTGGTGGCAACAACACAAGCTGCTACGCAGTCGTAAGGGAAAACAGAAGTTAGTATCACGGGAGAAGTTGAAGAAACACATGAGAACAAAGTTTTTACCACATAACTAAATTGGATTGATGTACCAGCAACTAAAAAACCTACACAAGGGAGTACGTTCTATAGACGATTACACCAAGGAGTTTTACCGACTATTTTCTCTTATCGACTTGCCAGAGTCAGATGAGCAAAAAGTCGCTCGCTATATAGGTGGTCTCCCTCAATAATATCAGGAAACACTCAATATGTTTGATTGTTGCTCTATTTCGGATGCACATCATAGAGCAAGGCATATAGAGAAATAAGTAGGGTGTAGAAGCTTAAATTGGGGTATCAATGTTGCAGCATCTCCAGTAAGTAACCGTAGTACTTCAACACCTAGTACTGATAGTAAACTTAATTCTTTTTCAACACCAAATAAAACCCCAGTTACCACTTTTGGAGGTAGGTGTAGTAAGTGATGAGAATCTGGGCACAAAGCCAGTGACTATCAAAAAGCAGAACGAGCGAACAAGGTATTTTTCAATGAAAACGACCGTGAAGAAGATGACTGGGTAACTAATTATGAAGAGGATCATGAGGATGATTCTGAACCTGTCGATGAAGTAGTTGCTGGAGATAAAGGAGTGAACTTTGTAGTAAGAATAAGTTGTCTCACTCCACGTAAAGATGAGGGCGACAGCTGGTTGCGTAACAATATATTCCAGTCGACATGTACGATCGAAGGAAAAGTTTGTCGTCTAGTTATTGATCCTGGAAGTTGCGAGAATATTGTTGATGAAGAGGTCGTGAAACGATTCAAGCTGGAAACCAAGGCACATCCACATCCATACAAGCTTTCTTGGCTTAAGAAAGGGAATTGGGTAAAAGTAAACAAACATTGCTTGATTTCTTTTTCAATTGGTAACAAATATAAAGATAAAATATGGTGTGACGTTACTAGTATGGATGTTTGTCACTTGTTGTTGGGTCGTCCATGGGAGTTTGACAGGAAAAGTAGTCATAACGGGTATAAGAGTACCTACAGTTTTTTTATGGAACGACGTATGTATAGTGCTTGTACCCAGTAAAGAGATTGCACCTACACTATTTACTAGAGAAGCTACCAATCTCTTGTCGTTTAAGCAGTTTGAAGATGAGGTAGAAGATGCAGGTGAATTGTATGTGTTGATTGGAAAACAAGAACAACAGGATGAAAGTAGTATCGCCATTGCAGCTTAACCTTTAATTAAGGAATTTATGGATATTTTTCCTAATGAGTTGTCGGACGAGCTACCACCTCTCCGAGATATAAAATATCATATTGAACTCGTTCCTGGATCAATCTTGCCAAATAAAGTGCATTACAGAATGATTCCTAAGGAGCATGAAGAACTTCGTCTTCAAGTGGAAGATTTGCTACAGAAAGGACTGATCCGACAGAGTCTAAGTCCTTGTGCAGTACCAGCCTTGCTGATTCCAAATAAAGATGGAACGTGGAAAATATATGTTGAAAGTCGAGCCATCAACAAAATCACAGTCAAATACCATTTTCCATTCCCAGATTGGATGACTTGTTAGATCAGTTGTGTGGAGCGAAGGTGTTTAGAAAACTCGACTTGAATAGTGGGTACCATCATATCAGAATTCGTGAATGAGATGAGTGGAAGACTGCTTTCAAAACTCGAGAAGGATTATATGAGTGGCTGGTTATGCCATTCGGGTTGACCAATGCGCCAAGTACATTCATGCGTATCATGAATCAAGTACGCATACCCTTTATCGGTACTTTTATGGTTGTTTATTTCGATGATATTCTTCTTTATAATGCTAACATGGAATTGCATGTTCAACATCTTCGAGAAGTGCTCTCAGTTCTATGCAGGGAGAAATTATTTGCGCCATCAAAAAGTGTTCATTCATGACATATCAAGTTCTGTTTCTCGATTATGTCGTCACCAATGATGGAATCAAGGTAGATGAGTCCAATGTTGAAGCTGTGAGAAATTGGACTACACCTACTACATTACACGAGGTAAGGAGTTTCCATGGTTTCGCTTCTTTTTACCGGCGCTTTATTCCCCACTTCAGCACCATTGTGGCACCCATTACTGAATGCATGAAAGGAGGAAACTTTTCATGGTCTGAGGAAGATGACGAAGCCTTTGAAGCTGTCAAGACAAAGCTGATAACTGCACCACTGTTGGTGTTACCCGATTCAGCAAGCCGTTTGAACTAAACTTTGATGCATCGAAGGTGGGAATTGGAACTGTTTTGAGTCAGGAAAGACGACCTGTGGCGTATTTCAGTGAGAAGTTGAATGATGCTTGATAGGATTTTATAATACCCTATATAAATACACCACAATCGCACAGTGTCTACAATGCAGACAACGGCAAGTACGGGTCGAACCCACAGGGAGCGGGGACAATACGGCAATTAATATCTCAATTAACTAATCATAAATAATATTTTTGGATTTTTAGATTTATGAATAAAATAATAAAACAAACTAAACTAATAAAATAAATCAAATAGGAGAAACAGTAACCAAGGTTTTTAGTATCCACCACTATTTTTATTTAATTACTGAAGTGAAACATAACTCCTGAATATTTAGAGTCGCAAATATCACTGGGACGCCCTAAGCATGGTGCATCAAAAGTTCTAAGTCTAAGCATACACCATCAAATTGCGTTAGCGAGAAAATTGTACGAAACTAATTATAGGTCCACAAATAATACCTGACTATTCTAAGCATACCCCATCTAAGGATTTAACCCAAGCATGAAATATCAAATAAATAGACAAATATATTTGCAAAGAACAAGTAGATTTTTAAAATAACAATTGTATACCAAAAGCATGGAACATCAAAAACCTAGGCCAAGCATGTACCATCTAACGAAATCACAATTGTTTAATAAAATTCAATAAATCAAAATCATGGAATTAATCTATTCAAATCATAATAGTATGTATCAAATACTTCATTTAATTGATCTAAACTTCTAAGTTGTTTCAACATTAAACCCTAGTTACAAATTAATTAGCAAGACATGGAGTTGGGTTTCTCAAAACCCATAAAAATAATTAAGAAGAATAAAGAAGGAGAAGATTTAACCCTTTCTGATTTGTATTCACCATAAAAATCTCCTGTATCTGTACCAGTCGTCCACCCAGAAACTCCTGTACTTTCTCCCCCTTATTCCCTATCCGCCACCACTACCTCTGTGCAAAGTACCGCCTCCGTATGTCTCTCACTTTCTCTTTTTACGTAGACTCTCTCCTTTCACTTTTTTCATCACCTTAAACCCTACACCTAGGTATATTTTTAGCCCCCTTCTCCTGCCAACTACTATTGCTCGGTCCACGTGATGTATGTTTCCTAAAAGCAAACCTACCAAGAACTAAAAAGAGCAAAGTAGTCTAATCCCTCTTTGTTTTATCTACGCCTATTCACCTAGCTGTCCTATTTGTCTGCCTAGGTCTAGCTACTAGGTCCTTCTTCTCACCGTACTTCTTCTTCTTTCTTTAGTCTCTCTTTCTTTACTCGTCCCACGTGCAGACTCAAAACCTTAAAAGAAAATCTCCCCAAAAGGAAAGTCTAGTCCCTAGGTCTCCAACTGACGCACCTACTGCCAAGAAAACCCAACACCCAGCATACAAGTCACCTCTACTTCTCTTTTACTTTTCCTCCCTCCATCTAACTTTTCACTACCACCTGATTCAACTGTTGACTCTATTCTTTCACCTAGGTACCTTTCCACCTATCTTTTCTCGCCTTCACGTGCTGTACTGAACAACACCTTATTTTCTTACTATCTATTTTCGTAGCTACGTCCCAACACCATCTTCTCTTCCGTACAAACCAAGACCATGAACACCTCTTCTTATTATTGCACCGGACCCTGGATCAAATCACATTTCCTTATGTTTTACGGTGTTTTGTTAATAGTTCGGGTTTTACGCATACCACCTATAAAGACATAAAAATAGTAATTTTAATATAAAAATAAGTACTAACAAATATAAATTGAATGGTAAATATATAAATTAAGTGCTTATCACTGCTAAGCTCAACTATAGTACTTATGATGTGGAGTTTTATGTTATAGTTCAAGCCTTGAAGCATTGACGTCATTATATAATTCATAACAAGTTCATTATGTTTTATGATCATGATTCTTTGAAGCACATCGACAGTCAAAAGAAGATTTGTTCTAGACATGGTAAGTGGGCTGGTTATTTGCAAGAGTTCACTTTTGTACTGAAGCACAAAGCTTGGTGGCAGAATCAAGTTGTTGATGCCTTAAGCCGAACGAGTATGATACTCAACACCATGCGAACTGAGGTAATAGATTTTGATTCATATTCTGACCATATTCTATCTGATCCGAAATTTGCGGAGATTGTGGATGATATCATTTTAGGCAAACGAAGTGATTACCTTATGCATGAAGGATTTCTCTTCAAAGGTAACCAATTGTGTATTCCTGATTCTAGTCTTCGATTGAAGATTATTAAGGAGTTACATGACGAGGGGCAATGGTAAGGGATAAGACTTTCCAACTTGTTTCGAAGTCATATTACTGGCCAACAATGAGGCGTGAAGTTGCTAAATTCGTGGATAAATGTCGAATCTGTCAAGTTTCAAAAGGAAAAGCAACTAATGCAGGGTTGTACATGCCATTGAAAGTTCCAAGTCAACCCTGGACAGATTTGAGCATGGATTTCGTACTGGTTTTACCTCAAACTCAGAGGGGACATGATTCAATATTTGTAGTTGTTGATCGTTTTTCAAAAATATCCCATTTTATTGCTTGCAAGAAGACTACTAATGCATTGAAGGTAGCTAAAATTGTTCTTCCGTGAAGTGTATCGTCTATATGGATTGCCATGTTCAATTGTTAGTGATTGAGACACAAGATTCCTTAGTTATTTCTGGAAAACCTTGTGGAAATTAGTTAATACAAGGCTTAACTTCAGTAGTGCGTATCATCCTCAAAGTGATGTCCAAAAAAAAGTTGCGTTCGATGGGTGATATACTATGGTGTATGGTTGGAGACAATCCGAAGAGTTGGGATCAGAAACTTTGCCAAGCTGAATTTGCATTTAATCGTTCAGTAAACCGTAGTCTGGGTATGAGTCCGTTCGAGGTTGTTTATGGCTACAATCCACGAGCACCAGTAAATTTAGCACATGTTCCTGATCTGAAGAGAATTGAAGTTCGTGCTGAAGAACGTATCCAACAGTTATAACATGTTCACAAGTTGGCTGAAGAACAGTTGTTTCAAGCTAATGGGAGGTATAAGGAGGCGGCAGATAAGAAACGCCGAGTTGTGGATTTTGCAGTAGGAGATTTCGTGTGGGAAATATTGACAAAGGATCGTTTTCCAGTTGGCGAGTATAACAAACTGAAGGCGCGTAAGATTGGTCCCTTGGTAATTGTCGCGAAGATTAATCCTAATGCCTACAAGTTAAAGCTTCCAAGTCATATCAGAACTTTTGATGTTTTTAATGTCAAAAACTTGGTGCCGTATAATAGTGATAATTCTGATGATGACCAAGAAAATTAGAGGGAGAATTTCTCTTAACCCCGGGAGAATGATGCAGATGAGCAGGCTAAAGACCCGAGTGTCGTAATTTAGCTCAAGAGAGGTCCATTTTGATTGGAAACGGGCCAACGATCAAGGCATGCCACTTCATCTCATGGTCTTCAGATTTTAGCCAAATTCCATCGTTTATGGCTTCAAACAGGCGTTTTTGCTATTTTAGGAAAGTTTTCGTTTTGTTAATAACTTCTTCGTTAGGAGTCCGTTTTGGTCGTCGTTTGCGGAAAATTGTTTTATTTTATGAATACTTTCATTATTTTTGATCGACCAAAATTTGCCAAAAATAGCAAATTAGGGTTTGAGTCGGTTTAGGTTTTTTTTTATCCTTTCTTGACTAGCAAGTTAGGATTTTTCCCCAAGTCTATAAAAGAGTCCTCCATATATTGTTTTAAGCAGTTGGATTTGATTAATAAGAATTATTTTCTTAAACTTTTCAAGTTTAATTGATTATTATTTAAAGTCGGGAAACCGAAGTCTAAATAATTATCATTGTTCATAGTCGATATTCCTAGGAATAATTGAAGTATGAACAAAACCTCTATTTTCTTTCTTTTCTTTATTTCCGCTGCATCAGTAAGGAGCAATAGTTTATTTCCGTGAGGGAAAAATTAGACTCGGTAACGGTCTCAGGAGGTATGCTTTGATCCATACAAGGAAGAACGAGATGAACTCCATATTATACAGTTTGAGATGTTGATGTATTTTTTATCGTTGTTGCACCCTACGGGATATTAATGTATAATACTTTAAGAGTGTTGTGTTATTTTCTTTACACGGTAATATAGCATTTATTTGTTGAGTTACTACCCCAACTTTATACTTTAATCCCTTATTTGATTCGTTTGATTAAAAATGACCATATTATCTAAATTCTTCTCTAAATTGGCTAGTGATTTTTTATGGGTCATTTGGCCTAAATGTTGTATCGTGCCTAAAACTTAATAATGCGACTCAAGATATTGTCTAAGATTTAAAACTTATTTTGTAATTACTAGGTTTATTGGTATCACCTCTACGAAACATTTTAGTCATTTAATAATATGAAATATTTAGCAGGCCCTACTGTAGTCAACTGATGCATGTTTCAAAAGAGGTCACCAAACCATATAATGTTGCAGACATAACACGTTTACCTTTATATATCCTTTCTATCTCTGAAACAAGTACGTTGAAAAGTTCTCGTGAAAGTCTAAGGTATATCTGTAAATCTATATGTATCTTCATGTATAATCACAATATGAACATACAATAATTAAAGCGGAAGCAATAAAATGAGATTGATTTTGTGTACCTCCAGCCATTGCAATTTGAAAGCTTAAACCGTCCTTGAGTATGCCCCATTTGCTTAGTTGATTTGAACTTTGGTTCCAAACCCTCCTTCTCACTTTTAGATGGTATTTATAATTCTATGAGAGTGAATTTGGTGACTTTAATTCTTTTGATTTTTTTTAATTGCTATCACTTCTTTTTACTAACTCTAGCCATCATAGAGTAGTTGGCATGACAGGATATAGTGGATGGTTTTCTAAAATGGGAGAGAATCATGGGGAGTTACCTTGATCAGTTGCAATTTCCCACTAAATGGATCACATTCTTTTTCCCGTAATTTTAGGCCATATGGAAAAAGTCTAACAATATCTTGTTTAATTATATTCCATTCTACTAACTCCTGCAGAATCAGGGGTATTACATGTGTCGTGGAAAAAAATTCACACAGTTATTTAAATATCTCTTGACTTATTTTTGTTTCTTCATATCTTATTTTCTTATTGTGATCCAAAATCTATCCGAAAATCCAAATTGATGTTGTAACTTAAAATGTGTCTAATGACTCAAAATCTATTTATTGACCAAAATTTTGACATGTTGCCTGAAATTTTCCTTAAACCTTAAAATTACTTAGTGATCTAAAGGTTGTCATGTGACCTAATCCAAAATCACTAGAAATCTTCCCCATGACTAAACCTTACTTAGTAACCGGCTTTAGCATCCAAACTCCACTTTGCAGCCCTTAATTTGCGTTGTACCCAATATCTACCATGCGACGTAAAATTTATCTCATAATCAATAAATTGCCTTGTGACCCAAATTTTATAATCACCATTTTTTTAATTTGATCTTTACCTATAACCTAAAAAACTCTGCCATAAGACCCGGAAAATGCTTAACGATCATTAATGGGATCCCTAACTCATAATTTCCTTTGTGACCCAAAATAAGTTTGGTGATAGAAAATTGATTTCATGGCCCAATATCTTCCTATTGGCCTGAAAATTTCCCAATGACCCAAATTTTGCACCGTGATTCAAAATCTATCTCATGACCTATAATTTATGTTTTAACTTAAAATCTTTTTACATTTATCCGAAATTTAACACATGACCTAAAATAAGACATACAACCAAAAATTCACCTACTACTTTTGTGATGGATCAGAAAATTTCGCCTCCAGCGACGCGCAGCGCAGGCCAGAACTCCCCGATGCGCCGCTGTGATGCGAGTAATCGGGTTGTAAAGCTTCAAGGCTTACCAGGAAAAAATGCACATCAATTTGATTTTCAAACATGCCTTGCAAGCATGATATCTTAGGTGTAACTTAAATACCGTTCTAACTTTCCCCTTGTTCTGCTAAAGGTGCATGGCCATAACGACCAATGGTAATACATTTGGCATGCATCATAGACCTGCAAGGACTATCCAGGCCTTGGTCATGCCCTGGACTAGAACATAGGCCGTTGTATACCTATTTTCTGTTTTCTTACTCCGCTTCGACTAATAGTTGGATGCATGCATTGATCTTGCTCGTGCCAAGGGTGCAATAGAAAAGCACATGCCATCCTTGCTTTGCACCATCCTTGTGATGTAAATACCCTACCCAAGCTCCCCTAACTTGCAAACTGGTTAACTTCATTTCTCTTTCCATTCCCAATTCACAATTTGATGAATTCCAACGTTGTATAACTTGATGGAAGTATGAATCCAACAAACACATTCAAACTACCTCATCAAGTGTGGTAACAATCATCTCTTTCCTCGTACTCCAAACCAGATGATATGAGTTACCAAAGTGTTGCAATCATCTCCAAATTAGATGATATGATCAACAAAGTGTGGGACCTCGATGCGGCTGTCTACGTATTATACTCGTACCATGAAGGAATCAAACACATGACGTAGTTCATCTGAATGACCAACTTGAAATGGAACAAGCAACTCAAGCATATTAAGACAAATCCAACATCGATGTCAAGGGCTAATTTTTTCGAAAAGATACACTTTAAGCATATAAAATCCGCATCACCAACAATTACCAGCTTGTTGTCAAAAGGCCAAAGAGAAACCAACGCCAAATCCTTACAAGCCAAGGAACTTTTACAAAAGATGCACAAGATTATGCATGACTGATGCCATTCAGTTTGAAAATATTCATTCTCATGTTCATGGCATGAAAATTGCCGCAACATCCAACTTTCCTTCGAAATCCACCATGGTAATGTGTTCTCGATAAACAACACAAAAATATGATGCTTTCACATCATATGTTCCCCCGGCCATGCAACATATGAAAGATAATGCATCTTGGCTTATATATATTTTCAACCAACACTTCTCTCTATATATATTATTAACAATTCCACATATAAAAATTTGGGAGTTAAGTGATATATACCGACACCTACCTTCTTTGGCGACAACAATGTTAAGATAGTGATGCAAATTTCATTCTCGGCCAATGTACCACTTGCAAAATGCACCTTAATGATGCATTCTCAGTAAGCAACCTAGCATAATGATGCCTCTGCATCGTAATGCATACTCAGGTCAGCAACATAGGCAAATCTTTCATTTATTTGTAAGAAACAAACATAATGATGCATTAGCATCATAATGGAAAGCTGATACATCATTCATAACAAGTGTGCATCGCAAGTTTGAGGTAATGGATTTTTCCTATCAATGCATCACAAAGTATGCGGCATTACCAAATAGTGAACTCCGGGACAAAATGCATCACTTTTTTAAAGTGTGCATCATATATTCAAGTTGATGTAGCATTATAAGCAATGACACATCACAGAGAACGCAATACATCCTCAAGAGGATACTTCATCTCGTAAAATAACACATCCTAGAGTATGCGTCATGAGAAAAATGCGGGTGTTACAACCATTATATGGGAGTCCAACTTTTCATTGCTATTAATCTTATATTATGATTTTGTTCTAAGCTCATTGAAAATTAAGTAGCCCATTGATGATTTTGTAATAGTGGTAAATAAAGTTCGTTCAAGACTTGTGAAGATTTATTTTTAAACCTAATTTCTAAGACTAAAAATAGCAAAACTCAAATAAAATTGATAAAAAAATTAAGAGTAAACTGAGGCTAAGATTCCACTATTTTTCAAATTTTAAAACGATTTAATTCAATAATTATAATCATGCAATTTTTTACATTTAATTTGATTCTTAAATATTGCAACAAGTAGATTTTTAAAACAACAATTGTATAACAAAAGCATGGAACATCTAAAACCTAGGCCAAGCATGTACCGTCTAACGAAATCACAATTGCTTAATAAAAATCATTAAAACAATTTTGAACCAAGGCAAATAATCATAAAAGAATCGCATTAATTAATTAAATAGATATTACCACATAATATTTGGAAAAATAGCTTCCTCCGTCGCCTCAGAGATGGGGTTTAGCTCCTCATATTAATCACTTGCTCAAAATTATGGTTTATGGCTCAAAAAATGTTTACAAATGATAAAAATGGAGTAAAACAAAGAAAACAATGAGTTTGCAACGTTTACAAACGTTAGACTAACTGTTACAGAAGGGATAAAAATAAATGTTGTAGATGTGATAATATCCATTGTAAACAGGTTGAAGAAACTGTTACAACTGAAGATAAACATTGCAATTGCGATAATATCCGTTGCAAACCGATGAAGAAATTGTGGCCGATTGGTTGAAGATTTTGTTGCCTATTCCTTGTTCTTCATGGAGCAGCAACAACAATTTTTCTGGATTGAATTTGATCGATCTGTTTTCCTCCTGAGCTCTCCCCAAGACTCTCTGCCTCGTCTACAACTCCCATAACTCATATTTATACACCACAAACCACCAAATCTTCAAAAAAAAATTCATTAACAGAGAATAATACTCGGGTATTTTTTCTCTTAAATATTCATGATATTCTGTCTTGATTAATGGTATCCCAATCGCATAAAAGCTCTCCAAGATAATGGCAGGATAGTATCTTGTTTTATCTCCTCAAATTACTCATAATCAATCCACACAATATTCCCGAAATCTTCACACAGTTAAGTGAAGAAAATACTCCCGCCAAAAATACTTTGAATTTGAAAATGAGTAGGTGACCATATCCAATGTATGGGTGCCTTTATCACTTTCCATGGGTTCCTTTGTCACTTGCCATGGGTGCCTTTAATAAAATATTGGGTGCCTTTAACACTTTCGATGGGGGGAGGGGTGTTTTTAGCCCTTTTAGCCGATTTCTCCATATTTATTAATTTCACAAAAGTACCTACAAATAAAGAAAATCATATTATTAATACAAAAATGGAGAACTATTAACACAAATAAGAGATCAAATAAGACACATAAAGGTGTCTATCAAATACCCCCAAACTTATATTTTGCTAGTCCTCGAGAAAATCTAATAAAAATAAATCCTAACTCACTTTCGCAGGTATCGCCATTGCACTTAGCGTGTGCAACAAGCCTTTAAACCCCTAGGTGTCCCTAGTGGACGAGTTTTACTCTCGTAAGGGTTTACAAGAGGTGTACCCACAAAACCTTTTTACTCCAAACCATAGCTACTTGTGAAAGATTGAGGATAAACACTAAACAACCTATTTATTTGGCATACTAAATTATTTGCCTATAAGAATCATTACCCTATATGAGTCCAATTGTTGTACACGAGTTTTTACTCAGTGTACTAAAATTCATACAAGAATTCAAAACTCTATTTAGATAGTCGTTCAACCATGATACTCATAATCTATCAAAGTACAATCACATGAAAAGACTTAGAAGATGGATATAGACAAAATGATGTTTGCGCGTGTTGGCTAAGGTGAACGGTGTTTCCCATATCTGTCTGAAGGTCAGTGCCAGGATGAATGTATTGAGATACGCTCCCACTAGTCTTATTCCTTAAACTAATATCGACTCAGCTGGTATATACAAGGGTCCCAGCGGTCGATTTATTAAAAATATTTTAAATGTACTGACATCATGATTGGATCAAATGAATCCAAGCGCATGCTCCTTATCATCATCGTACATGATAGTTCTCATGGATCCTGCGTTCCACGCTTGCTTAGGCGACGGAGACAGGGAGAACACACATATATTGCTATCAAAGTGTCAATACTCGATTTTTTTTTTGAATAATGGTCTAAATAATACAATAATGGGGCTTGATCTCAAATACTCTACTTCATCCTGACAGCGATAAGAATTCGATATTGGTGCCCCACCAAATCACTTAGAGAAACACAAAAATTGTAAAAATAAAAACAGAAGGTGATATGGTCGAGATAAACTCCTAGATATGGTGACAACTATCATGTTATTTCTAACACCTGAGCTAGGCATTCTTTTATGAATAAACCATTTAACTAGGCACACAAATTCCTGTAGAAAAATAGCTAAGTTTCCATCTACCTAGAATGGTTAGTGTCATCCTGAATTGTTAACAAGTTTTTAGACTTTGAAGTTTCATATTTTACTAAAAGTTTCTCCCTTACCCCTAAAATTAAATCTAACATTGTCCTAAATGTTCTAAAGATGAATGATTAAATATACAAGGACAAACTGTTACCAATTGAAGGAAAGGAGTTAAGGAAAAATATTACCTTGTCGCATGAGCATGGGTTACCTCCCAAGAAGTGTTAAGTTTAAAGTCTTCAGCCAGACTAAGAAAGAATTAGTCACCTCATAAAATCATATAGCAATAGTCGGAACAACTGTAGGTCATCTGAATAAAATAATGATATCCAAAATAGAAGGAAACTGCAACGGACTTTCTAGTGTCTTATTTAAGACAACTACATTTAATTGGGCTCTATGAAAGGGTCTAGATAAATCTCTTTAGGCTGACTTTCCTCATAGGTAGGGGTGGGTTCGGGACACTTCGGTTCGGTATTTAGTGTATCCTACTCCCTCCCTACTTTTAATATTTCGGTTCGGTACGGTTCGGGGAACGCTATTAAAAAGGTAGAACCTTATCGGTTCGGGATAAATTCGGTAAGAGTCAATTCGGTTCGGTATCGGTTTTGAACCAAAAAAAACTACCATCTTAATGTTGAATAACAAACATTTTAAGTCAAAAAAACATGAAAAAACTTGACAAAAAGCTTAGACCAAAACTTAGGCAAACATAGTAAAATCAGAGTAGATTAGTTACTACTTGAAGTAGTCTACTTCTAACAAAAAACTAAGACCAAAACTTGAGACTTTCACCACCAAAGGTCCAAAACACCAACATTCAGCCATTCACACTGCAGAACATTGTTGAGTATTTTTCTGTTTGACTGTCAACGTCCATCATTTGCAAGATTGTAGCTCCATCATTTGCTGTAAGCCTGTAATAGTAAAAGAAAAACAGTTCAATCAGTATCTCAGATTCTCAACACCAAAAGCTAACTGCTCAGGCAATACAAAAACTCATGACTGTTTTTTCTTAAAGTTCTACCATTTCCAGCTGCAACAAAACCCACAGAAAGAATCAAAGAAACTAAAAATCTGCAACAGACTCGTCCACATAATGTAACTTACGCACAAAAATCAGACAGAACCAGGAATGAAAAAAACAGACTCGTCCACATAATGTAACTTACGCACAAAGGAATGAAAATGATGTGTATTATAGAGAAATGCAACAGAACCAGGCAGTACACAGGCCTGATTCAAGCAGTAGACAGGTGCAATCATAAACATACCTTGTCTGTATGCCTTGTAAACACAGAAATTAACTGTTTTAACTTAATCAGACCCCAAAGATTATTACCATCTGCATCTGTGCAAGGCTACTCTCAGTAAAATGAGGCAACTGCTTAACAAGGAATGCATACACAGGCCTAACATCTGATCTAACACAGTACTCAGGAAGTGCACATGCCTAACACCTAACACACTAC
Source organism: Papaver californicum (assembly GCA_023531435.1). Classification (NCBI taxonomy): domain Eukaryota; kingdom Viridiplantae; phylum Streptophyta; class Magnoliopsida; order Ranunculales; family Papaveraceae; genus Papaver; species Papaver californicum. The sequence goes on from JAJJMC010024384.1 coordinate 2,983,348, forward strand.
ACACCAAACAGCTAACAGAGTACTCAGGCAGTACACACTACACAGGCATAACACACTACACACCTAACAGCTAACACAGAACAGAATACAAAAGTTGAGAGTAAAATTAACAACTGACCTGTTTAGCACATATCTTCGGAGGCAACATCGCATTCTTTGTTGATTATTGGATTAACACATCTGTACAAAAAATAACATATAGTTAAAGACAATATCTAGCATATGTTTAGCAAAAATAGTTCATAACTTTTAAGATATTAGAGAGCAATCAACAAACATAATTACCATTTTCTACTTCTTCACAGAATTCTATTTCGGAGATGGTAGGCTCATGATGATGTGCAACATGAGTACTACAAAGCCAATTTTGTGTGCATATCAAAGCCTCCACCATTTTGGGACTCAAGGAACTACGATAGGAATCAATAACACGTCCACTAGTGCTAAAAGAAGATTCTGAAGCAATAGTTGACACAGGAACTGCAAGAACATCTCTTGCGACAAGCGCCAGAGTTGGATATTTATGTTCATTCACTCTCCACCAATTTAGTATATCAAAATTTGAAATCTCATCATCCTCAATGGGGTCACAAAGATACTTTTCCACATCCGTTGCTATAACAACTTCAGCCTTTTTTACTTTCCTTCTTGCCAACTTTTTCTCTAATCTTTTGTCAAACTCTGTCATATTTAAAGATCTTTCACCAGACTTTTGAAAACTAAAAACACTACTAACACTGTCACTTTGTTGAGGTTCTTGAGTATGCAATGGGAAATCTTCTAAATACTTTATATATAGTTCATTTAAGAAAAATTTCACCCTTTGCAATGATATGTCAACTTCATCAGCAAACTCCCCGTAAATAAGCTCAAAATAGTCACCAAGCCCTTCTAGTTTCTGTCTTGGATCTAGAACCATACCTGTAAATAAATACTCATTCATTTCTTTCATGTTGCTCCAATATTTATCGTACTTGTTCTGCATGGGCATCGAAATTAAAGACAAAGCATTGTTTGCCGATTGACTTAAAATGCCATGGATTCTAATCATGTCACTAAATATATTTTGTATTGTCGGAGTATTTGAACAACATACCTTTAATGTGACTTCATAAAAAGGTCTTACGAACTGAGCAAACAGTTGCGCTTTATCCCAATCATCATCATTTGGCGGCCCTTCCCTTGGCTTGTCATTCTTATCCCCATAAAAGTAAGCATTGTAATGACCATCATCTTCTGCCAATTTATCAAAAGCCTTCCGTAATTTCATCGCAGCTTCCAACATCAAGAAAGTAGAATTCCATCTTGTAGGGACATCCATAATTACAGAACCTCTACTCTCGACATTAGTTTTTTTTAACACATTCCTTAAACATATCTGACCTTTGAAGAGAAGATCTTACATATCTAACCGCATTACGAATGCTTTGAATAGACTTATTAAGCTCAACCAATCCATCATTAACAATTAGATTCAAGATGTGAGCAACACACCGCATATGTAAATTCTTACCTCTATGAAGAAGTGCACTAGGTTTCCATGAAGACATTCTTTTGATCAAATCCCTTAATCCAGAGACGTTCGCAGAAGCATTGTCAACTGTGACTGTCAAAACCTTCTCTATACCCAATCAATCAAACACTCCTCCAAAAGCTTAGCTATGGATTCCCCCTTATGATTTGGAATGACACAAAACGCTAAAATCCTCTTGTGAAGCACCCATTCTTCATCAATAAAATGGGCAGTAACGACCATATAATTAACATTCTGAACAGATGTCCAACTGTCAGTGGTTAGACATACTCTACGCCCATTCAACTCGTTCCTTAATTTATTCTTTTCTAGTAAGAACAAGTTCATCACATCTTTAGCGATGGTTTTACGAGAAGAGACTTTCCTATAGGCGCAAGCTCTCTCACAAAAAGCACGAAAACCTTCTCTTTCCACAAAACTGAATGGCAATTCATCTAAAATAATCATTCGAATACACGCCTTAGTGATTTCTACTTGTGTACTCCCCACTGCTAGCACATCATTTCCTTTGCTAAAAATCAACACCTTCTGTTTTAGACTCCGAGCCTCTATATTATGAGGATAACTTCTGCATTTTTCCATATGGTCATGTAACGCCTTTGTACCATTATTTTTCGGGTGACAAAACAATTTCTTCTCCTTGCAATGATTGCACAACGCTTTAAGTTGATGATCCTCATAAAACCTGGTATAATGCTCCCAAATAGGTGCTCTTTCTTTTTGTTTTAGCAATTCCAAATGTTGTTGTTCTTGCTTGAGAAGCATGTCCTCTTTCTCATCAACTTGAACAGTATTTGTGCTTGTAGTTCCACTACGGTCACCTTGCACCTGTATTTCAAAAAAATTATTGTTAGTGTAACACCAATACATATACAATTTATTAAGTACTAAGAAAAAAGTTTTGGGACTCATTAGACTGCCAACCTGTGGTGCCTGTGGTGCTGTTGTTAATGAGTTAATTTTGGGACTCTTTACATTGTTTGTGTTTGATGATTTCCCTTTTGAACAAGGGTTCAATGGGGCAGGCCTCTTCATGTTGAAGAAGAATTTTTGAATTATTCTATTAAGAATCTCTGAATTATTTTATTGAATGTTTTATGTTTATGCTTGATGCCTTGGTCTTAGATTAATATTCACTATTCACTAAGCACTAAGGCTACAGACACAGGCTACAGACCTGTGCAAGACTGCAAGGAAACTAAAACTAGTAAAGCACTAAGGATACAACAGCAATAATAATAGATTGAATTCACTATTAACTATTTGATTTGAATGTTTATGCTTGATGCATTGATCTTAGATTAATAGATCATTAGATTGAATTCTTAGTAAAGAAGGGAATGGGAGGCAGCAACAACAATAATAATTATAAAAGAGATTAAAAACCATAATAATTTAGGTTAAAAACTTAACATACCAGAAGGATTCCGACTTAACAGGGAAGAATCGGAAGATCTCAAGATTTTATTCTTGCTGACAGCTGAAATTGAATTAAGGAAATCCATCTTCTAAAGAATCTAAACTAAGTAAATTTTTGGGAATTTGGAAGTAGTACGGTTGTATGGGAATGGGTTCTTTCTTAGTTTCTTTCTGTTTCTGAATCTGAATTCTGAAGACTGAGTCACTGAAGTAATAACTCGGTTCGGTTCGGTTGGTTCGGGAATGGGTGAACCAAGACCGAACCCGAACCCTATTTAACTCGGTTCGGTTCAGAATATCCGGTTCAACTTCGGTTCAGCTTCGGTTCGGCTAATATCGGTTTCCGTTTAGGGGTTTTTTTCAGTTCAGTTCGGTATTCGGTTAATCCGGCCCAGTCCTACTCATAGGCAGGATCCGGAGGATCATGTTGTAGAGTCTGGAAAAACTCAAATAATAAATTTAAGGAACATAATAATAACCTGAATAATTGAGGATCCTCAATTTCAATCAGATTTGACCCACACAGTTGACTACTACGAAAATGGTGGTCATTCTTAAACAAATGTGTCGATTCTAATCTCCTAAAGTAATTAGGCTTAATCTCAAAACTTAATAACTGACACATTTGAAGTTCAAACGTTTCCACAATTGGAAGAAAATTTTTTGGTGGGAAAACAAAGTCAATCTTGGTATTATTGCCTAGGTGAACTACATCGACCAGAGGATGGGTTTCTAACAATTGAACTTCTTTTTGGACATTAACAGGCTCATAGAATCTAGTTTGCAGATGATCTTGAAAAATGGTAGAGGTGCAAATGTCAAGTCCTAAGTGAGGGACTTTAAGCAGGGATACTTGACAATCACAAGAATCATCGGTACCCCCAAACTTAGGGTGGACATTACTCTCAGATTGACTAAAAATTGTTGGTTGGATTCTAGGGTCTTAAGGTCATAACTACACTCATCTTCCTCTATAGAAGGAAATAAGGTATAATTATAAATTGGTAGAAGTTCAAACTTAGCTTTCCATGTATTATAAGTGTCCATCAAAGGTGCAGAATCTAACAAAGTATTCACCTCATTAATAACACTATCATCGTCAACATCAAACCCAAAGTGGCCTAGGCATTTCTTTAATGGATCTTCTAACAAAGTGTTTGGTAAAGATTTCTGAACTGAAGTACTAGTTACATTCACTTCTTCTAAATCATAGATCTCATAAGAAGGTTGTCTACTCATACTAAATAGATTCAGTTCAATAGTCAATTACCAAAGGAAAAACTAATTACTCCATTTTCATAATTGATGACGATATTATATGTAACTAAAAAGGGACGATCTAAGATCAATGGAATTTGAGCCTCTGGGACCTGAAAAGGTTGGGTGTCTAGGACAACAAAATCCACTGGGGAACCTATTCTATCAACATGAATCAAATCATCCTTTATCACATTAAAATTCTCTATGAGTCTATCATCTTCGTCAGAGAATATTGTCTTCGAATCGTTAGACTCTAAATCACTAGTCTCAGGACAAACCCGTTCTTCTAAACCATTATCGGCTTCAAAACAAGAAAATTTTACACCGTCTAAAATAGTAGTATCTCTAGTCAAATCCTCTCCTTTTGAATATGTGAATAATCATTAAAATTATTTGGATTTGAAACAGAAATAACACTATCACCATGAAGCACAATTGGAGTGACAATTTCTTGATCACTCTGCCTGTATATTTCAAGTTCTTCACCAATACTATCCTCATCATCATAATAATATGAAGATGTTTGAACCTCGTCTAAATAAGTAGTGTTACCAATTTTATCCTCGTCCTCTTGACTAGGTGAATAATTATCAAGGGTATCACTATATTGGAAATTAAGATCATTTTGAGCAATATCATTCTTTTCAAGACTTTCATTCACACTTAATGCAAATTTATTTGTATTCTCAGTCAACTGCTTGAGGGATTCGTCTAGAGAAAGATTTGGGCTAATATTTGTTCCCCCCATCTTAATCCGAACCTTTTTGTATTCTTAGTCAACTCCTTGAGGGATTCTTCTAGAAAAACAAATGGATCATAAGGAGTACTAGATTGTAACTGCGCGTGTGATTCTTCTAGAGAAAGAGTTGGAATACTAATTGTTCCCCCCATACTTAATATAAACCTTCTTGTATCCTCAGTCAACTCCTTAGTGGAATTCTCTAGAGAAACAATTGGATCATAAGGAGTACTAGATCATAATTGCTCGTGTGATTCTTCTAGAGGCATAATAGGTTCATTATAAGTACTAGATTGCATCTTCTTTAGGGCATCCCTCCAAGAAAAAGAACTCGAATTTTGCTCATTTTCATGTTCATAAGATGGGTGTGTATATGAATAGTAATTGGGATCACCCTGGTATGGGCAATAACCTCCAAAAGGTTGGTGTTGGTCCCGACTACTATCCATACCATGTTGATAGTACGAATAATGTCTATTTCGAAATTCAATCGGATATTCATTGTATTGGTCTTCATAATACCAGTTCGACATTTTCTAACAAAAACTTCCTAGTATAATTACAAAAAATCTAAGAAAATAAATCCTAAAAGGAAGGGGTTCTAAACATACACAAACAAGGCCGACTCAACCAAATAAAACCTATTGAATCTAGCAAACAAAAAACATGATGGCTCCACTTAGATTGTTTCTAGACCAGCTTCTATTCTTCCAAAAGGCAACAAGTTACAGTTTAGCGAATCTCTCAGAACGATCCGAATTAGATTAAGTCGAATAGAAACAGGATAAGCTCTAAGGAGCTTTGATAACCCTGCCTCTTTGGCAACTTTTCCTTGGGTTACAAGGCGACTCTAATCAACTTAAAATAATCTTCCTGAACTTTAAGTTAGGATAACAAAGTAACCAATACAGTCCTTTTGAATGATTTTCCAATAAACTCGTTACCCTATAGGTCTCTTTCTAGTCAAAATATAAGCTTAGGTTCGCGTTAGGTAACGTGTTCCTAAGGCGGGCAAGAAGAAAACGGTGATGAAATCTAAGTCCTTATCTTGTATGGCCAGTTCTCGACCTTTACTAGAAAATAAATCCGTATTCAAGTCCTCAACATATATGCATTACGAAGGAATACAGAAAACCCACTGACAGGGGATTCGTGGGTTGATCGAGTCTTACCTCTCGTACCATACGGGGGATGAATCGGTTGTAGTCGACTCGGGCCACCGACTCTTGTGTCAGTGTACGAACCCGAGGGGCCGAGATAATATCGTAATTGTCGTCCTTCCCTGTTGCAGTTTATATTTAAACCCTTCCGTAGGGTTTAAAAATTAATAATATAGTTCAAAAGTTCAAAGTCCAAAGTCCAAAAATAAGAAGAAAAAAAATACCTAAAATAATTACAAAAATAATAAGAATTTTCTAACACAGTTTTGTAAAAAGAAAAATACAAACCCTAAAAAAAATTAAAAAATTAACTAAATTTTTTTTTTTTTCTTTTTTTCCCGTTCTTTTCGCTTTGTCTTTGACTCCAAGTCTTTAATCGATCAATATAATCTTTAGCTCCAATTTCTTTTGATCCAAAACCTGTAATACAAAGAAAATACACAAAACGTAAAATAGAACAAATAAAAATAAAAAAATAAAATAAAAATCTAACTAAACTAATTAACCTAAAAAAAATATAAAAAAAATTCCAAAAACAAGTCCGGGTCGGCGGCGCCAAAAACTGATAGTTTTTAGTTGTGGTAAATAATGGTTCATTCAAGACTTGTGAAGATTTGTTTTAAACCTAATTTCTAAGACTAAAAATAGAAAAACTCAAATAAAATTGATAAAAAAAATTGAGAGTAAACTGAGGCTAAGATTCCACTATTTTCCAAATTTTAAAACGATTTAATTTAATAATTATAATCATGCAATTCTTACATTTAATTTGATTCTAAAATATTGCAACAAGTAGATTTTAAAACAACAATTGTATAACAAAAGCATGGAACATCTAAAACCTAGGCCAAGCATGTACCATCTAACGAAATCACAATTGCTTAATAAAAATCATTAAATCAATTTTTAACCAAGGCAAATAATCATAAAAGAATCGCATTAATTAATTAAATAGATATTACCACATAATATTTGGAAAAATAGCTTCCTCCGTCGCCTCAGAGATGGGGTTTAGCTCCTCATATTAATCACTTGCTCAAAAATATGGTTTATGGCTCAAAAAATGTTTACAAATGATAAAAATGGAGTAAAACAAAGAAAACAGTGAGTTTGCAACGTTTATAAACGTTACAGACTAACTGTTACAAAAGGGATGAAAATAAATGTTGTAGATGCGACAATATCCGTTGCAAACAGGTTGAAGAAACTGTTACGACTGAAGATAAACGTTGCAGTAGCGACAATATCCGTTGTAAACCGATGAAGAAACTGTGGCCGATTGGTTGAAGATTCTGTTGTCTATTCCTTGTTCTTCATGCAGCAGCAACATCAATTTTTCTGGATTGAATTTGATCGCTCTGTTTGCCTCCTGAGCTCTCCCCAAGACTCTCTGCCTCTTCTACAACACCCACAACTCCTATTTATACACCACAAACCACCAAATCTTCAAAAAAAATTCATTAACAGAGAATAATACTCGGGTATTTTTTCTCTTAAATATTCATGATATTCTGTCTTGATTAATGGTCTCTCAATCGCATAAAATCTCTCCAAGATAATGGCAGGATAATATCTTGTTTTATCTCCTCAAAATACTCTTAATCAATCCATACATTATTCCCGAAATCTTCACACAGTTAAGTGAAGAAAATACTCCCGCCAAAAATACTTTGAATTTGAAAATGAGTGGGTGCCCATATCCAAGGTATGGGTGCATTTATCACTTTCCATGAGTGCCTTTAACAAAATATTGCATTTAAAACTTTTGATGGGTTTTTTTTAGCAGTTTTTAGCCGATTTCTCCATATTTATTAATTTCACAAAAGTACCTACCAATAAAGAAAATGATATTATTAATACAAAAATGGAGAACCATTAATACAAACAAGAGATCAAATAAGACACATAAATGTGTCTATCACCCATGCGACTTCAAAGCCAATCTAAATAAAATAAATAACATCAAAATTCAAAATGAGAAGCATGGTTTCAGAGCTTCCAGGAAATGGGTTGGGGCTACATGGATATCGTTATCTAAGCAATTACGATGAGGGTTTTCCTAGGGGAAAGGAAATTAAATTTCCTTATTGTGTGATAATATTACCCAATTAACCATCTTACGTTACAAACTTACTTTCGGTATCAAATATTAACATATCCAATTTTAATTATCCTTCATCGTTCTATTATTTTCAAACAATTTTCAGACGCAATTTTCATCGTTGATTTTTTTTTTTTTCAATTGATTAAATTAGTTTTTGAAAAAATATTACAAAAACTAGATTTTACGAAAACGACCTTACATATTATAGTTTAAAAAATATTACTTAACTTTTCAACATATGTAATGGACTTAAACGTGTTTTTTCCAAAAATTATCTTGTTCTTTCAAGATATGTAATAATAAGATAATTTGGACGTTTATAAAATACACATCCTTTACTTCATATTGACTCTATTTTGTTTTATTCGTTAGCCTCCAAGAAAAAATGGTGTCTTTAATGTCTACGGGACATTTGGGATTTAAAGAGGCTAGTAAGATGAACATGCAACAACGACCAAGATTTCTTGGAGAAGAATATATCTACCAAATACTTGGTGGGTCAATATTCTTAAATCTAAATACTTTATAAACATGTTTGTTTCAGAACAAGAAAAAAGTTCTAATGCTTATTGGGTTTGGAAGTTTATTTTGCAGGGATTTTCTGTTATCCAAAACTATACCTGTAGGGAAGTGAGTGATGGACAGTCAATCAACCTATGAAAAGGTAACTGAGGGAAACTGCAGCGGTCGAGTAGACCAAAGAGTAAAAACCAATTTTACTCTTTGGTCCACTTTTGTGAGCCGCAACGGGCGAGGGTATATACGATTTGGTCCAGTTTTTGAACAGTATTCGACCAATTTTTGTCGAGCAACTGGACCAAACACAAATATAGTCGGACGCTCTTGTAGGAGAACGTTAACTCAAAACGCTGTTGTAGGAGAACGTTCTAAACACAAAACGGTTTTATAGGAGAACGTTTTGTGAAACGTTCTGTCAATACAACGTTTCTCTAACGCTGGATTAAAAGAGCGTGTGGGTTAAACGTCACAACGTTGTAACGGCTGAAGTTTGGTAACGCTCATCTAGGAGAGCGTTGTTGTTAGAGACGCTCCTCTAAGAGAGCTTTTAGTCCAAACGCTCATCTAAGAGAGCTTTTGGTTTTGAAACGCTCATCTAGAGAGCTTTTGGTTTTGAAACGCTCGTGTAGAAGAGCATTTGGTCGAAACGCTCGTGTAGAAGAGCATTTGGTCGGTAAACGCTCGTGTAGAGGAACGTAAGATCATATTTAGTAGACTTTTCCGCTGTGTTTTTTTTTTCTTTCAAGAACAAACAAATTTTCTCTTTGCTCTTTGGTATACTCCAACCGCTACAGTTGCCCTGAGTACCTGATCTTACACGTCCTTTTAATTAACTTTGTTCCAAACAGAAACAATCTTTTAACACTTGTGTTAGATCCCATTAATCATTACATAAAAAAGTGAAATTCGGTTACAATCAATTCTAATTACCCTCATAACATATCACAAAAAATGCTTAATATTATAATCTTTAATTACAAATGATTATAACTATTTATTAGCAGATAAACTAAATGGATGCTTACTAACAATGGAAAGCTTTCTGTAAACTCATAGTATGACAAGCTCAACAGGGTAAAATCAGTTTCATATGTTATACTGATATTTTGGATTATCTTTTGGAAACTGGAATCACTACAATTTAAGGATTAATTTTTTTTTCGGGGAATGTATTACTAATACATTGCTTATGAAACAAATTCTGGGATCTATTACAGGTTTCTTTGATCAGAATTGTATCTTTTGCAACCAAGAAACAGAGCCTGGTAGTCACTTATTTTTCTAATGTTCTTTTGCTATTAGAGTTTGGAAGCTACCTCATTTGCCTGGATTTTACTTACTTTTAACTACTAAGAATTCATTTTGGATTATTATAATAACCGGATTGCAAATACAGATTCTGGTCATAACATTGAAGTAGCAGTCGCAAACTGGTGGTTTATCTAGAAGGAAAAATGTATTAGAATCTTCTTAGATAAAACATGTATATTTACAGACTTGAATGCGATCCAAAGTTATCAAAATTAGTATTGGTGTCCAACATTTACTGTTAATTGCAATAAATTTGTCAAAAATAATAGCCTTATTAAGACCAAGATACCTTGGCTCCTTCTGTGAATCATTTAGAATTAAATTTTGATGCAACTTGGTTGTCAAATTTATCAAATTTTGGATTCGTTATAATGATTGGAAATGATGCAGAAACGAGTAAAGGAGCTAAGACTAGATGTTTCTCAGCAGAAGGAACATAATAAGCAGAAGCCTTAGCTCTGTTTCATGGAGCAAGATGGGCAAAAAAAACTAAACCTGACTAATTTTTGGGTAAACTAATACTGCAGGAGAATTATAAAATTTTACTAATAGGGAAAAGACTCTTATGAAATGGCAAATCAGGTGACAATTAAGGAACGAATGCAAATTATACCATTCAGTGATAATTTATTGTGTTTCGAATCAGATGGCTGATAAATTAGCAAAAGAAAACAAAGTTTTTAATCTTCATCGACTTTGGTCAATGGACATGCCAAACTTTTTGGGTCCTTTTTTCTATTAGATAGTTTTGTATAAACGTCAATGCTATTTTATTTTTTGTTGTATCAGCTCATGAGGGGTTCATGGTAAAGACGAGTTTTAAGAAACCTATACTACTGCAACACTATATATTTTCCTAGCTAGGGATAACTGTTCTCACTTTACTTGACCCTTTTTTTGTTGGTATTATATAACCAATTCACAAAAAAAAAAAAACGACCTCTCCCAAATAAGGATTCTAAAACTATTTAGCCAACTCATAGATGATGTAAAAGTTTAGCCTATTTGAAAACTAATTGTATGTTATTATTTATATTTAACAATTAATCTAATTCTTTACTTTAAAGAGAGGTTAACATACTTTTGTTCGGATGACAACATGGAAAAACTCATATTTTCATTGGCCTGATTTTTACTATTGGTAAATGCCGAAGAGGTCTAGCCATTCATTCAGAGATCAAAGCATATGATGAGAATAAGAAACTAGACATTAATGTTGATAAATAGCCACTGGCTTCTTTAATTCCCTTCTGATGAAGGATCCCAATCGATCATGTCCCACAAGTCTTTCTTAAAAGAGCAAGAAGGGGAATATGAAAATGCAAAGTCTGAATGGTACTCATCCGACTTGAGCAATTTGCCATTATTCCGCTCATTCTTATGAAGATAGGGGACTTGCATTTCTCATTCTACATAACACGCCTGAGTTTAGACCATCATAATTTTTGGCAGTACCTATTTCAGATTCTGCTTCTGTTTTAGCTCATCGTTGCAAGTCAACACAAGGTGCACTCTTTTAGATCAAATATAACGATTTACAGTATCCAACCTTTAAAAGTGTGATTTCTATGTTATGTATGGTCATGCCAACAAACATATCGGTTGAAGTAGATACTTATTTTTGATCGATCAAAACCCCTTTCGAAACTTATAAAGCTTCTTCACTAACCATTTATTAACAACACCTTTCACCGGGCTGCTTGTAGCTCCTTGGTTACTTTGGTTTTTAATAAATTTCAGCAAACTCCGCGGTTACTTTGGTTTTTAATAAATTTCAGCAGACGAAAAAAATATATAGTACAATACTATCCACGATAAATTTCTAGATCCATCCTTGTGCAAGAGGCATGAAATTTTTCTGGATTGTACTTGAGATTAAAGCAAGGTAGTCAATATCGGATTTTGGTGAATATCAATCGGGATCGGGACACTAGTACAACTCTATATTTCGGTGAATATTGGTGAAATATCGACGAATATCGACATCTCGAATAAGCACCGAAATTGATATTCTCGGCTGTATCTCAGCCTAGATCAACTACATTGGATTAAAGGCTACTATTTTCCCACCATTCTACACAGGCTAGCAACGTTTTCAAATATCCAAGTTACTGCCAGTCTGCCACAAGAGGTGCACCTGATGTTTCTCCAAGTTCAACGGGACTTAGCAAGTTTTCAGCACCGTTTCCTTAAAAAAAAAAAGGTGAACTTGCCCAATACAGTTTTGGGTTGTTCGAATGAGCGGTATGTTAAAAAAAATGATCTTCTTCCACTGTTGGGATCCAGTTCTGGAGCGTCTAGTCTACAACCAGAACAGAAACAGAACCAATGACACACTCCACGAAGCTCCCGCCAAAAATAGAAATCTCAAACCAAACATTCCACGCAAAGAATATAAATATGTCCTTATTAATAATAAACCCTAATATAAAAAGAAACTAGATTCCGTGACCGGTTTGAGTCAACCACATAAAATAACTTTCGCCAATCTCCACCAAACCCCCTAAAATCCGAAAGAAATAACAAGAAATACCTAGAAATTCAAACTTATGAATCCCGACGATCCCTAAGAAAAAGAAGAACAAATGCATGATCACAGAGGAGGAGGTACTACACCATTAATGGCACCACCACCACCGCCACACCAACAGCAACCAAGAAGAAAAGGAGCCGGTATCAGGTCGTGGTTAGTAGTATCACATTCAGGGAAATCACATGTAGAAGAAGTAGGGAAACATCCAATTATGAGAAGAACTAGTCTACCAGCACGTGATTTAAGAATTCTTGATCCAGTTCTTTCATATCCATCAACGATACTTGGTAGAGAAAAAGCTATTGTTGTTAATTTAGAACATATTAAAGCTATTATTACTGCTACTGAAGTATTTGTATTGAATTTTAAAGATCCTATTGTTTCTCCTTTTGTTCATGATCTTGAACAAAAAGTTTCTGATATTGAAAACCCTAATAAGGTTGTTACCGAGGAGGAATCACCAAATGTTAATGAAGAAGAAGGTTTGCGGAAGTTTAGGGATTCATTTCGTAATTCACTTGGTAAGAACGGGGATGATAATGTGGCAAAGGGATTGGTAGATGCGCCGAAGACGGGTGGGCCTGTGGTTTTGCCTTTTGAGTTTAAAGCGCTTGAAGTTTGTCTTGAATCTGCTTGCAAGAGTCTTGAAACTGAGGTATATTTGTTTTGATTACTTATTCTTCATTACTGTTATTATCCCACTTATAATGCCGTTTGCACTTCTAGGTCCTTGATTTTGAGCCAATTCTATGACATTTGGTTTAAACTATCGTTGTTGTAACCATGGTTTTAGATTTTGGTTCTTTTGATTTCGTTTATGGACTGAACAGTATGAAACCATATTGGTCTGCATCTGTACATTCATACATTTTTCTGGGTATGTTCCAACTTTTCGACAGGAAATTTCATTCCTTCTACGGTAATCCTAGGGATATACCATTGGGTCATAACTTTTGGTATCTAGCTGATTCCGTTTATTTATTTATTTAGATTCTGAAATTGTAATTAACCATCTATTAGACTTGTACATAAATTTGTTTTATTGTCTTCAAACTCTACTAGTTTCATGTCATCGGAGCATATGCCTCTCACTGATGTTCTGCTATTACAATTAGACTTAGCTCAATAAGGACCAGTAGGGAAACCTTTGAAGTAGGTGAAAAGCAAACTTTGGCAGTTGGTACCTACTTGAAAAAAATTCAGAGCGGAGAATAGCTGATATGTTATGGACATGCACTTCCGGAAAAATGTCAAGAAACTGAAAGATCTGAACTCTGAAGGCTTGAACAAGACCAAGAACATGTCACAATATCAACAATCTTTGGTGATGAACCACAATATGAATCCTATGACTTTTGGTAACCATTGGGCAAATAATCTAAAGCGTGGTAAGCTTGGACTAGAATAGTAACTACCAGAACTGAAAAGTGGCCTTGATATGAAATCTGTGGCTTTTAGTAACCATTGGTCAAATATTATAAACTATAGTGTGGTAAGGTTGGACTAAAAGATGACCCTCTTGCTTCTTGTATCCAACATAAGACATCAAGTAAGTGGTAGGAGATGGTAGTTATCCGATTAGATGCTAGTAAATACATGTGAGATATTTAGTACTATTCTTGGCTGCTCCACTGAATATAATTTTGTCTAAACAGTTATTTTGTCTTTTCTCCATTGAATAATGAGGTAAACACTGTCAAATTTGCCTTTGCTAGCTTTTTGGGTTTGTGAAGACTAGAAGTTTGCTATAATCTCAGAATGTTTCCTCGTTTCTTTGCCCAGACATCCACACTGGAACAAGAAGCATATCCAGCCTTAGATGAGTTGACCTCTAAAATCAGTACGCTTAACCTCCAACGGGCTAGACATATAAAGAGTCGTCTAGTTGCAGTGTTTGGACGTGTGCAAAAGGTAAGTTATTTCCTCTGTTTCATTATATGTAAGATTGAGTAGCATAAATTATTTTTGTCATTGAATTATGGAGTAAAGACTGGTTGAAGTTAATAGAAGTTTTCTCAATAATTGGGATTTTGGCAGTTATTCATTTGTCCTTGAAGTTTCACCCTAAAACCGAAGCACAAACACATTATTTTATTTATTATAAGTAGCTCTTGTTCGAACTGTTTCACTTTTGTTTGATCCTAAACAGAAAACTGTACCCCGGTGTGTGGTGCATGATTGAAGTCTCAGTTTGTCTACATTGATATGAAGTTATTCTAAAAACTATACGTTAGATGGATGCTTCTACTTCAGCTAGTTAAGCTCTTAAGTGGGTACTAGGTAGTATCTATTGTCATTCTTTAGTCTTTCTAGTGACTGCTTTTCTATTGACTTAAGATATACTAGGAAAAATATTTTGATTGTATGATAACTATGAGGATATATGCTCCAAGACACTGGGTTTTCTGAACTTCGAGATGTTCCCCTGTTGCAGTTGAACTTTAGTAGAATCACACTCCATATTTAATAAATATGCTCAAACAGATTTCTTTCATGAAAACATGTACACAAGCTTGAACGTGATGCAAATGAAAAATGAAAAACTTTCTTTCTCAGGGATTGCTGATAGATATCATTTTATTTGCATTGAGTCTTAAAACAGCAAGGTTGAAGTAATAATATTGACCACTTCCATAAATGCTATCTTTGACCACCCTTTTTGCCTCTCTATTAGTGCTAAAATGCAAATTAAGATCGAAGTTAGGGCATTTTTCCTAATTCTTGCACCATGCAAGTTTTCATGTATATCACTAGTTCAGAAATACAAATACACTTCCCCCTTTCTAATTCTCTATCCCTTTTCAGGTTAGAGATGAACTTGAAAACTTGCTGGACGATGATATGGATATGGCTGAGATGTATTTGACAGATAAGCTTGTTCATTTAGGGTCGGAAGAAGCTGCTTCAAAGGATGATAATGAAATAAACAATGATGAATTTGAGTCGGACAATGAAAAGTAAGTCGGTTATACTCGCTCTCATTTAAGTGATGTGTAGCCACACTATTACCAATATTCATAACACGCCTGGTTCTTAATTGGTGACTTCCTATAATTGAGCATCAATTCACTTTCGGTAATCAAGTCATCCCGTGTCCCTGCGTGCATGACTCAGCCAAAACTTGAGGAGATTGTAGGTTCAAGCTCCTCAGTCCAGTTGTCCAAATATCCCCTGATAATATGCGAGTTTAAGGATTGAACTTTAAGCTCCACCTAAGCAATGAAGAAATTATGGTGTGCAAACATCCAGGCTCTGAACCACTCTGTCACGACTCACCTTACTATGTTTTCTATTATTCTTTACTTCACTCGAAGTACAGGGATTTAGTTCTTGGCTGGGAGGCCTAAGTACAAGTTAATTCTCCTAGAGAGCTTTGTCAGTCTATGACTGTTAGGCAGGCATTGGTGAGTCACTCTTCCCGTAATTGTTAGATTTTGAAGAATATGTCTTTATTTATTTGGTGAGATCATCATTGGCTTATATCCATGGTCTCAAATTTTAGAGATTATCACCTAAGGAGGTGCATGCCACAGATATGGTTTTGAAGGCGATAAACACTATCTATTTCTTCCTTTGTATTCTTCAACCATCTTTCATTGTACTTTTATGCAGTTTCTCATTGTCATTATGTACAAGAATGGTAAGTACATAGCAAGTTATTGCTTTTTGTATGAAACTGACTTTAGCGGAATCTGGACCTGTCTTCATTGTTAACTGATTACATAGGCTAGTACGTATCATACTCCTGTTCAGAGTCAGAATGCTCATGTGCCTTCTAATCAATGTTGCTCATTCAATCTTTTCATTCGACATGTTTCAGTGCGATAGTTGTTAAATATTATTATAAGAAATATTGTACAAACATTATCTAATTCTTATTGCCCTTTTCACTTTCAGTGATGATGATGACGACTCGCGGAGCAATAAGAGCAGTATGCTAACTGGGTTTAAGCCAAATGTTGAAGAGTTGGAAATGCTCTTAGAAGCTTACTTTGCACAGATAGAAGGAACATTAAACAAACTATCAACTGTAAGTTATCACTAACTCTTCATTTGTTACCTTCGTCTACTACACTTGACTAACAGTACTTTTGTGAATATTCCCTTTACTTTGAGTTGATATTTTATCTCCTCAAAACACTTCAAATTAAAAACAGACAAATTTTTCCTTCAAGCAATAGGTTAATTTATGTTGAGTTGGTTGTACTGATATATTTATGATTACTGTTTTTGCTTCGTGTTTTTCTTTTCTTATATGAATTAAAAGATGAGGGAGTACATAGATGACACAGAGGATTACATCAATATAATGCTGGATGACAAACAGAATCAGCTTCTACAGATGGGAGTTTTGCTTAGTACAGCGAATTTATTACTGAATGCGGGAATTGTAGTTGTAGGAGTCTTTGGCATGAATATTCATATCGATCTCTTTGATCTTCTTCCTGGAGAAGACGAGACTAATGCCTCTTCGACAAGGTTTCTGCAAACTACATGTGGTACTTTGGTTGGTTGCCTTGTATTGTACTTCATTTCCATCTTCTGTGGTAAGAAAAGAGGACTTCTGGAATAAACAGGTGAATTCAACTAAAGCTGTGCCTCTTTTCTAATTTCAGCTCCCATCAATGTAACCATTGTTATTTTTCAATCCTTAGACATTTTCATTGAAGAAAGACCGTATTTGTACGGTTAAGTTTCTTTTACATTTTTCATTGATACATGAAAATTCCAATGCCTTCCTTTTTCGCAAATATTTACTTAACCTTGTGTTTTTGAGGGCGGTCCAAAAAGAATTTGGAAGGACTAATAAAACAAAATAAGGACACTAAGAAGTAATATCAGCACACCTCTTATCCATATATTTTTTAATGGCTAATATGTCCTTGTTTAATTAGTGCTGATGTTGATTAATTAATTAGTTAATTTTGGTTATAGTTAGTGTTAGAAAATTATTTGAGTTATAGTTTTAGAAAAGAAATAGAGAGTGTTAGAGAAGAAAAAGAAGAAGTTTGGAAAAACTAGGTTTTACCTAAAATCAATAACAAACATGGATGAGTATGAGGAAAAAGGTAAAAAACATCATGAAGAACATAATATTGAAGGTTCAATGACGTTTAGAGATGACGATTTGGGATATTTGTTGGATGATCCAAATTTTGGTGTGGAAGAAACCCTAGATGACGATTTAACGAGAGAAAACGACGAATCACATCAAAATGAAGATAATGATGCATCAACCAATCAGGTATTGTGTTAATAAGCTCAAAAACCCATTTCGTATGCGTTTGTATGTGATCGGTAACAAAAAAAATCATTTTTGCATGCATTTAATGCCATGGACGTCCCAGAATCGGTAGATAATGGAGTATCATAACTACCGATTACACACGCCTGTGCCAAAATTATGGTATAATCGATAGTCTCGTGAAGAATGATTACTACCGATTAAACAAATTCCCCAAATTGAATTTTGTTCAATTTTTTTTTATAATCGTTAGTTTAGGAATACTTATTATCTACCGATTATAGTTGTCGCCCCAATTTCTCCAAACTTACAAAATTTCTAACTCTTCATCTTTCACAATCGGTAGTGGGTGATTTTTTTATCTATCGATTTAGAATTGGTAGTTTGTAAAATTACATATCTACCGATTGTGATTGTAGCCAAAATTGAATTAAACTTAAAAATTTTGCACTTTGTAATCGGTAGTTTAAAGATCAAATTTATCTACTGATTCCACTGTAATCGCTTGTTTTTTAACAAATTAAGCCTCTGATTATACTTGTTTTTGTGTACAGAACTTGTCTTGATTTCTTTCTAATAATCGATAGTACGGGAACATAATTAACTACTGATTGTTGTTAATCGGCGGTACGGGGATATAATTAATCAATTGTCGTTAATCGGTAGTACGGGAACATAATTATCTACCGTTTGTGGTTGTCTAACTCACTGCTATTTTATGTAGATTGTTGAATCAGTTAATTATGTTTCATATGAAGGTCTTGATACTTCCCTACACTATGCAAATGATTTGGTATGCTACCTACCCACTCTTTCCTTGTTCTAAGAATGTATGTTACAAGGTTAGGCTTATGATATTTGTTTTGTTATATGCGCATTAAGACATTTGGAAGTAAGGCGGAGGCAAAGGAATGGCTTACCAACAAGCCAAAAGAGAAGATGTGCGTTGTAGTTCAGAATAATTACGTGAGGGTTGATCGATTTGAAATGATTTGTGAGAGAGGTGGAGAGCAAAGGCTCACGTAGGAAAGGATCGTAAATACGTAAAGAAGACAGAGAGGAAATACCAAGGTAATTCAAAGAAGATTGGATGCCCATTTAAGATTATCTTCAGTAAGCCCGAAGGTAAGGAAGGTAAAGTATGGAAAATGTTTAGAGTTGCTAATGGTCGTCACAACCACGAAGATCCGGAAAGTCTTGTTGGGAACGTGATGGTTGTCAAGTTAAAATCAAAGGAAATAGAGACGATGAAGTCTATGAGGAACGTAATGAAAGCGAGTGCAATCCTATCTAAGATAAAGGCGGACGACCCAACAACTTGTCTTTGTTGTCTAAAATTAAGTCGGCGCTAGCAACGATCAAAAGGACGGAATGAGATGGTCGAATGGTTATGCAACAATCATAGTGGTTAACCGAGAAACACAATTACACGTTGAGAAAGGAAGAAAGGGATGGTAAAGTGATTCGTATATTATTGGCACATCCGAAGATGATCCAATTGGCTCAATGCTTTCATCAAATTTTGTTAATAGATGCTACTTATAAGACAAACAAGTACAACATGCCGTTGTTGAACATTGCTTGCCACACTTCGGACAAATGCACATTTACGGTGGCGTGGGGTTTAATGGATGCTGAGAACGATGTGAGTTTCATTTGGATGTTGCAAACATTAATGTCGATTTATAATGGCGAGCATTTTCCAAGGGGTTATTGTAACGAATAACGATCAAGCCTTGATGAATGCAATAAAGGTAGTGTTTCAGAAAGCCCAGAATTTGCTTTGTACGTGGCACATTCAATGCATCATCAATCCAATTGCAAACATCATATCTAAGCTAAAAAACGAAACAAAGTTACCAAGAGGTCGAAGGAAGAAGATGAACGTGTTAGTAAAATAACCTTGAGAGAACGAGAAGAAGAGAAAAGGTTAGTTGATGAAAAGTGGGCCGAGGATGGAATAAAGTGGTCTTTATTTCTAAAAGCATGAAATAAACTAGTTTGGTCGATGACGGAGGAAGTTTATGAATACAACTTGAAGAACTTTGGGGATGAATGGGGAAAGAACTATCCCAAACCAGTTAAGTATTGCAAAACACAATGGTTGGGATCGCATAAGGATAAGTTTGTGTTTGCATGAACATATGAATATCAGAACTTCAAGAACGAGGCAACAAGCATTGCAGAGGGGTCCCATGGATGATTAAAAAATATACTAGTCGGTAGTCAAAATGGGGGTGTATCTGTCCAAGAAGCAATCCATGAGTTCACCAATCGTGACCTCACTAAGATTTACGGTTCAATGGAAAAAAGTCGGCATAGATTCCCGTTGGCACATTTAAAACATAAAAATCTCTTAAGAGGTATAGCTTACAAAGTTTCTTGGTGGGAAATAAATTACATGATACAACAATTGGAGTCGTATAGAGATCACGATGATGAGACTACGGTTTGCAATTACAACACGATGATAGGTATTGGAATCCCATGTCGTCACATGTTTGGTAGGTATGTTGGAGTGATTGACATTAATGATATTCATCCCTTTTGGAAGGAATTATCTTTCACTCCAAACACCCCAGTGGTTGATGGTTCGTCGTTCGTGGAGACGAAAATGTTTGCACGAACACTCGAGTGTTACTCTACGTCAAATGAGACACAAAAACAAATATTCATGCGCCTTTAGATGAAGCCCTTCACCCATGTCTAAAGGTTGTTGAAGAACCAATGAAAGGAAAGACGATGGGTAGGCCGAATACCGAAAAGCCAAGGTCAATTCAAAGAAAATAGTTGAAGGAATGGTTATCTAGTCAACGGGAGCTTTCTAGGCATGAGCATACTGAAGCTAAGTACCAAGATGTGCCGGCTTTAAGGAAAATGGGTCGTCCAAGCAAGGATCAAGGTGTACCAAACTCACGACAAGTCAAACCTAAGGTCTCTACGATTCCTTCTCAAGCAAGTCAAACCCAACCTATACACGGAAGACCAAATCGAGGTACGTATACAATATACGATGAGTATTTGGAACAACTCCCTCTACTCATTATACAATTTGTTTTCTCCACCGACGATGTCGATGCGGATGTCAACTGTGGTTTTCACGTTGCTTTTGCAACAAATAAAAGACTTTAGTGAGGCGGTTACCGAGAATATCACCCAATGACAATATTTAAGAAATAAGATGGCCGCCCAACTATTTGGAGGATAAGGAATTCTATATTGAAATGATGAGAGAAGAAGATAGACATTTTAGAGAACAAGAGTTCAAAGAGTTATATGCTCGTATAAAATACCGAAAGGGATTGAAGACAATCGGGTCCAAGTATTGGATGGTAATGTCGAAATGTGGGTATCTTTTAGCGGATGTTTTGAACTGCGTGATACATTATTTTTGTTCTCCTTCCTTAGGAGTGAGTGTTACGTTTACACCCACAAGGAAGGTTTGGCGTGGGTTAATAACAATCATTTTATCGGTTTAAGGTTAACGAAAGATTGTCCATTACCTCCATTGAGTAGGTGGTCAGATTACTTCCCAACTAACCATTGCAAGGAGTGGTTGAAGCAATACGAGTCCAACATGGAGCGTTGAGATCGTTTAACAAACTTTGCCAAGGACCCAATTGAATTGACCGAGGATGGTGAGTAGTTTAGTTGAACATGTATTTTAAACATTGCATTTTCAAGTGATAGAAAAATATTAATGCAATGTTTCAGTGTTATCGTCATTGTATTTTCTATATACAAGTGATTGAAAAATATATTAACGCTATGTTTTTCGTGTTATCGTCATTGTGTAACATGGAGAAATTTTTTGACAACATTATATTGTACAATCGGAAGTATCGGGATCACCATTATCTTCCGATTTGAACAATCGGAAGTAGATAATTATATTGTAATTCCGATTATGTTGAATTACATAACAGGAAATCAAGTTAAAATCAAGTGAAACAATCGGTAGATATATGACAACAATAATTTTCGATTATACTAAAAAATCAAACACGAAAACCCATTTTCCCTACATAGAGAGTTGTATCGTCATAATATTTTCAAAAAGTTACTACAAAGACTATAATCGGTAGATAATAGTATACTCTAACTACCTATTATGTATCCATGGTAATTATTCCGTGATTCATATTATGTCTTGGAGAATTCCCTTCACCTTAAGCGGCGTGGACGAACTTTAAACGGGTTGAATCTGTCCATCACCTTAAGGATATTGAAATGAATTTCGTAACGGTAATTTGATCGTTTCCATCATCGTCATTCCTCGAGAGATCTCGCTATAACTTCATCATTAGTTTCACCCCTCAAACGATATTGATTGACAAGATAAGTTAAATTCACAAATGGATCAACTTCTCTGCTTATGCAATTAAATCGACAAAAAAAATCAGCTCTATTGGGGTTTCCGGTGTCAACGTAAAAATGTTCGTGAATGCTCTCCAAATAACTCATACTCATTACACCATTTTTCCTACGTTCTTCTCATCGCCTCAGATAGAATTGCACATAGCGATAAATCTTCTTCTACCGTGAACGGTTGAGCCATTAATCTTGAAGATGATTACTTCGATGTTGGAGAGTTAAAATGTATTGGAGGTGCATAAATAAGAAGAGGTCACCCTCCTTATATAGATTAGAGTCCCAACGGGTTTTTTTTTCAAAAAAAAAAAGAGTTGTTGAGGCTTGGTATAACAAGAGTGTACAGAAAATATGTACACTAAGTTCATATGAATATAAACAATCGGAAGTATCGGGATCACCATTACCTACCGATTTATACAATCGGTAGTCTATAAAACTTTATTTACTACCGATAATAGATGTTTCCCTAAATTCGAAATTGAATTTTTTTTCATATTTCGTAATCGGCAGTCTAAGAAAATGTATTTACTACCGATTGTAATGTAAAATGTGTCCAGAAACCAATCAGTTCCATCACCTTAATCGGTACATAATCAACACCCGATTGTACTCAACAAGTATAATCGGTAGTCTAAGAAAATTTATTTACTACTGATTGTATATTTTGCCCCAAATTCAAATTTAAAAAATCAAATTTCTAAAATTTGCATACTCCATAATCGGTAGTCTATGAAACTTTATTTACTACCTATTATAGATGTTGCCCTAAATTCAAAATTGAAAAATTTCAAATTTCGAAAAATTTCATATTCCATAATCGATAGTCTAAGAAAATTTATTTACTACGATTGTATATGTTGCCCCAAATTTGAATTTGAAAAATTTATCAAATTTCCAAAATTTGCATACTCCATAATCGGTAGTCTATGAAACTTTATTTACTACCGATTATAGATGTTGCCCAAAATTCGAAATTGAAAAATTTCAAAAATTTCAAAAATTTCGAAAATTTTCATATTCCATAATCGGTAGTCTAAGAAAATTTATTTACTACCGATTGTAGATATTGCCCCAAATTCAAAATTGAAATTTTTTATCAAATTCCCAACATTCGCATACTCCATAATCGATAGTTTATGAAACTTTATTAACTACCGATTATAGATGTCGCCCCAAATTCGAAAATTAAATTTTTTATCAAATTTCCAAGATTTTCATACTCCATAATCGGTAGTCTAAGAAAACTTATTTACTACTGATTGTATATGTTGCCCCAAATTCAAAATTGAAAAATTTATCAAATTTCCAAAATTTGCATACTCCATAATCGGTAGTCTATGAAACTTTATTTACTACCGATTATAATGTAAAATGTGTCCAGAAACCAAACAGTTCCATCAGCAGGTGTAATCGGTAGATAATTATAATCTGACTGTGGATCAACAAGCTTAATCAGTAGGTGATGCATACCACTTATCTACCGATTGTAATATAAAATTTCAACAAAGTTACTTATTAAAAAATAAATCTCTTGCAAATCAATCGATAATTCACAAAATATGAACCTAAAATACATTCATCCATAAAGCAAACAATTGATTGATATTAAACATAATGTTAGTACTTATAATCCGACAAAACCCTTAAAAACTAGGTTGGCTTTAGTACGAAAATGATGTTAGAACTTATAATCCGAAACAAGTTTCTCGCAAATCAATTAAAAATGATGTTCTCAAACAAGACAACCACAATCTAATTTCTAGATTTTTTGGTTTTAGTAAGAGGACGACGAGAACCAGAGACATATATTTCAGCATCAGGGACATTTGCTTCACCATCAGCACTCGATGAACCACAAAATCTTTTACTGGGATTTGCTGTTGGCCTCTTAGGCTTATTCGAAACTTTCTACCCAAACTTACTTGCATAAGCTTCATTATCAATGTTATCCATTAGGTCTTTATGCTCTTTCAGCTTCTCAATTGATAAAGGCACTCCCGCCTTTGTACACCCAACAATCTTCTTAGAGAAAAACACAAACCTATTTTTTTGTTATTATACAATAACAATCAAACGATTATTATCTAAAATATTGAGCTGTAATATAAAAATCAAAAGGAAAGAACATTACGTACCAGTCTTTCATAACCAGAAGGTCTGTCTTTGATGATACAAGTATAATCGGAAACCTTGGTGATCTTTCCTTTATCTTCACGGATCACATGAAGATGAGAATGCTCCTGGTACCATTCCATATAGCTTGGTGTACTTCGTCACCTTGGTTGACAGGTCTCCCATCGTTGATCATATATTGCATCCTGTTATTCCAATCTTCAACTGATGGGTTACAAGAGTAAACTGCTGTGATAGAGTCCTTACCACATACACAATTCTCCATGTCCAATTTGAACTTGCCACGCATGTGACTCCAAGAATCTTCTTGTACATAACCGATTTGACGCATCACCCTCGAGGCATTGTAGATAACATATCTTGTGGTGTGCCACAAGGGTCCATAATAAAACGACAACTTATACCTTCCCGTTATATGTCCACTAGCTCGGTCTTCCTTGTATGGATCAAAGCATACATCTTTGGACGTCATCAAGTCTAATTTTCTCCTCAAAGAAATCAAATGCTGCTCCTTAGACCTTGAACGGTTGTTGTCGAAAATGTATTTTGTTCATCTGGGTGTTCATTTCTGCCATATCGGGTTCTCTTTGGCCAAATCGAGGAACGAGAAGTGGTCATAGATCCATGTCTAGTGTACATATCAAACCAAGTATGAGAAAATTGATTCTTAAAAGAGAAAAAAATAAATAACAATCAAAGCATCAATAGAGTTACCAAAATACATGTAGTAGGCTCACATTCCCGGCAATTTGGCTAATTGTTTCCCTCGATGCCTTTCTTAACTCTTCCATCAAGAACGCATGACATGTGGTGCCCCACGAGTAATTAGGAACTTTATTGAGAGGATACAATAGTTGTAGAAGGTTGGCGTCGACCTGGTTGCCCCTATAATTGGGGAAAATGACACATCCCAAAACACAGAGGAGATATACAGTGGTTGTAGCATTCACTTTGTCGTCGCTAAACTCTGGATTCATTTCTTCTTTATCCTTGGTGCATTTGAACATATTCATCAAGTGGACCATGCTGAACTGTCTAGTTTTGTAACGAAAGCACCGGTTGAACTCAATGTCGGATGTCGCTCGACCCCAACCAAAGCACTTCTGAGAGTAAAAATAAAGTTGTTCCCATCTTAACTGCTTTACGTAATCAAACTTGACGGTTGTACCATGGTAAGCGGGACTAAGAATCTGCACCACATCATATGGGGTGATCGTCATCTCTCCAAACGGCTTATGGAAGGTGTCGGTCTCAGGATACATTCTCTCCAGGAAGGCTGATATCGACACCCGGTCATGCTCTAACATTGAATTCTCGGCAACAATAGATAACCCCGAGTCATAAATAATTTGCTTGAATCTTTCACTCTCACCATCTAACGGCCAGTCTTTTATTTTTTTTGGTGCAACTGTAGGTTTGAGTAGAGGAACCGCATGAGAATGGTCCTAATATACACGACGAATTATAAAATAATTAGAATAGTCGTTAACACTTCAACGAATAAAAAGAGAATAGCTTAAGAATGGTGTTTTATAATTATTACCTCAGTTGAATAAATTTCTTTGGCCCATGAGTCCTTGTATCCAAATAACAGATCTCCTTCATCTCTTGGTAACCCAGGGATTTGGCCTGCTTCAATACCCTTCATCTTCAAAGAGGTGGGGACATGGTGTCCTCCTTTCTTCTTAATTACTTTCTTTGTACCTTGTCCTTCTCCTTATGTAGCACTTGGTTCTCCTTCTTCTTGGTTTCTAACTTGTGGAACACTTGGTTGAGTTCCTTCGGTGATAGAGATTCTGCTAGCGCTCTTTTCTCTTCTTGCACTAGCTGTTACTTTCTTACCCACTTCACGACAAGGCCCCAAAATAATTGTATCTTGGGCTTGCTTAGCTCGTTTTTCCCTAAAAAAACAAAATAAAGAACAATTATCTCGTAAGACACCGTTTAATCACTATACAACCGATAGAAAAAATACATAAAAAACAACTGATTGTTCATAATCGGTAGCTCGGGTCCTAGATTATCTCCCGATTATGCAACAATTTTAGGTCATTAAAGTCTAAGCTATGGACACACATATAATCGATAGTCAAATAAACAAACTAACAAACGATTACAAAACAGTCGGTAGCTCGGGTCCTAGATTACCTCCCGATTATGCATAAAAATTAGATCAGAAAACTCTAAGCTATGGACACACATATAATCGGTAGTCAAATAAACATAATAACAAACGATTACAAAACAATCGAAAGTCAAATACAAAACCTATCTACCGATTAGGTAAAGAAAAATCAAAGGTTTTAAGGAAAATACAATCGAGAGACAATAACCACACATAATTACCGATTATGATGTAGCCCTAATATTTTTCAATTTCAAAATATTTTAATCGGAAGTTAACAACTACTACGTATCTACCGATTGATTCAAAACTATATTGCTCTACATGAAACCATCTAATATAATCGGTAGTTAGATAAAAAAATTAACTACCGATTAAGCCTAAATTTTAGTACAGAAAGATAATCGGTAGTTTATGACTAAATATAACTACCGATTATAGTCGATGTGCTTCGGGAATGATGAATTCTTTCATACTCTGAAGTTAACAACTACTACATATCTACTGATTGATTCAAAACTATATTCCTCCACATGAAACCATCTAATATAATCGGTAGTTAGATAAAAAATTAAATACCGATTAAGCCTAAATTTAATACAGAAAGATACCCGGTAGTTAATGACTAAATCTAACTACCAATTATAGTCAATGTGCTTGAAAAATGATGAATTCTTTCATAATCGGGAGTTTAAACCTATACGAAACTACTGATTCTTACCAATTCACCGAAAACCCTAGAAATTCTAGTGACGATTTCATTCAATTCAAGCAATATAACCCAAATAATGGTAAACCCTTACCTTATTGGAGCCATTAGACAGTTCTGGAGAGGCTGATTGTCAGAATCAGTCTCCGTATCTAAATCATCATCTTCGTGTTCTTCATCTGCTACACTATGTTCTTCAACAATCTCTCTGTTTCTTAATCTCTCCACAAAATTTGGCCAATTACTATTATCAGATTAACGACTTGTTTGTTTCTGTCGAGCCATCTTTGTATCGAAATATCGACGATGATTTGGTATGGCAATTAACAACGATACGATGAATTGGTTTTGAAAATTTTACGATGAATTTTTTTTTCTCACAATAGGTAGTCAAGAGGAAGAGAAGAAGAAGATTTTTTTTTCTCACTATCGATAGTCAAGAAGAAGAGAAAAAGAAAAGTTAGAAATAAAATGAAATTAGTTTAGAATTTCTACTTTTATTAATGAAAGGGTATATAGGTATATCTACCTACCATTAGGTTATCACATAGCCACATCTATTGGATGTGTATAAATAAGTCATTCCAAAAAAAATTTAAGTCGTCCTCAAAAACACAAAATTATTTAAGACTGGCTATTGAGTAATTATTTAAAATCCACTTTTCTTTGGTGTACAAACAATCCTGGACCCGACTATCTACTTTTTTAGCGCTGTGGTTTAACTCCTGTTTTTTTAAGAAGAGGACAAGTTTTGTGCTTTAGCTCCAATTGTGCTTTTTTGTGACCTCGAACACCCAATGGAGGACTTGTTGGCGTTCAGTTTTTTGCTTGGCTACACCGAACCAAAACAGAAACGTGCACTTGGAGTTCATCCTGAGGTATTTAATAGTATTTTGGAGACAGGAGTTCCAGTTTAGCTTGCACCATTTCTTCTTTCCTTTTTCCTCCCTCTACTTTTTAGTCAAGGCTGGAGAGGGTAGTTGGCTCCACACTCTTTTAACAGCATATCAACACCCTTTGGCTCCATAGAGCATTGATATTGTTCTTACTTATCGTCCAAACATTGAACTCAAACGTGGTGGAGTTCCATATGAAAAGGTAAAGCATCCACATCAAGAGATCCCATCTGAATTCTGAAATGTTCTTTTCCTACATTGGACTATCTTGAATTCGTTTGAATTGGGTGATATCCCAACCGTGTTCCCACGCCACCAATCAATAAACATATTTTAAAGTTGAACCCATTTTTTGAGACGACATTGATTAGTCAAAGTGCACAGTAAACAAAATCCAAATCTATCATTCTACCTTTGATTGACAGGCTATTGATTTGATTGATGATTTCAAGTTTCGATATAAACCATGCCCTAAACAAGATCGGCAAAGTAAACAAAAACAAAAGTATTTAAAATGTTTTAGATAAAAAGATGACCTTTCTCTTTTGACTCTTTGCTGCCTTCTTTTCAATAATGTTATATAGCTTTACAGTATGACACTGGATGGAGCCTAACCCTCCTAACACACACAACAAAAGTAAAGTGGGGCTAGCTAGCTTCAACAAAACAAATGCTAACAGAAAGAAGAAGAAAAAGTGTAAAAAAAGACCAACTATTACAACATCTTCTTATGCCACCCATTTTTTCCTTTCCCCTTTGCCAAAAGAGATGGTCCAATATTTTCATCACAAGTCATTATATCTCTATCTTCTTCTCTTTGTTAGGGTTCTTATCCAATTTCCTTTCCTCATTTTAACACCTCCACTACTTCTAACTTTGTGGATCATCACATGGTTGACATTAGTTTTGTTGCTATTACTTGATGATCTTTTCTTCCATCTTATAATCTGAAATAACTGGCCAATGCGTTTGCGCCACTTGAGCACGGCATGTGACTTCACATGCTCTACCACACTGCTATTCTTATTGATACTACTGGCTGTTGTTGATGATGACAATCTTATATCCTTGTTCATAGCACTGATTTTTGTTTGCTCCTTGTTGCTTAAGTTGATGTGGTTACTAGACAAATTTTCAAGGTTTTCTTCCTTTGAATTTTTTGTCCCCTTATCCCATGATACCACTTCATTGTCTTGGAACTTGATTGAGATGAATGAATCTGCAAATATAAAAAACAGAAACACACGCAAGTTTAATCCACCATAAAATAAGAATAGTCATGAATTCCATCAAAATCTACTTATAATATACTGCAAATTACCAAGGCAGTACTACAGGAAAACCATATGTTCCTCTAGGATAACTTTTTGGGTCCAATTTTAGATAGAAATGCATCCATCCTTTTGTCTACGATACATTCCTACCATCAATAGTCAAGATATGTAGACCATTTCATTGGTTCCTGGTCAGTGGGGGGAATAAGCATAACAGCTCCCAAGAGATTTGGCAAAGAGTAGTTTCATTTTCAAGTGTAGTTGGTCTGAACGGTGAAAAGATCTTCACCAAAAAATCACCTAATAAAGTCATAAAGTCACATTTATAACCAAATTTGGTCCCACACGCAAGCAAAGATATCGGCAAGGATATAACAATACAATTATATGGACAAATATGCATGATCACACTAGTACGAGTCCTCTCTATCTATCTATACCCATCAAAATACAGTAAAACACACTCCACTTGATTACAAAATCTTCACATTCAAGCAATATATATTATCAATTGATTGATTGAACCCCATATGAAATCTAGATCTCTTTTCATAACTTCAATGGAAAAGATAAATTTCTACAAGATTTTGAATATATATTATGTGCACATCATAAATAAGTAGTGAAAGATCAAAAAATCTCTCAATTATGGTCATAATCATTTTTGTTCCTTCAAGTATAATCAACTTTGTTATGGTACCAAATCCTAAGAAATTGAAATCTTAACAACCATCATAAAATTTTGAATACCAACAAAAAATTTAAAATAAAGGACTAATAATAGATAAGGCAGTACCTTCTTGGCTGGTTGATTCATCACCTTGGCAATCCGCATCAACTACATGGAAATTGTCTGATGACTTACGGAACTCAAGATGCCGATGAAGGAAAGACCTTAAAGCAAATATTTTTAACGCAAGGAGAGATTTATTCCTATGATGTACATTGTTAGAAGTGGTAGTAGTATCATGATGAACAATTGATGAGGATTCTTTGTAATAAGGAATGAAGTTGTCAAGACTTCCTTGTTTTGAAGCTAATATGATAAGTCTCTCTTTCAAGCAAAGTGGACATATTCCTACTACGACTTGTTTTGGATGAAAATCGCATAATGTTGGGTTTTCTTCCCTATGGTGATGGTGGTGGTTGTAGTTGTTCATGTTGGATAGATATTATGCCCCAACTCAAATTGCTTTATAAACTACAAAGAAGATGAACAAGATGTTTGTTGTGGAGAAGATGACTGCTTTAAAGGGGGAAAAAAAGAGATACACAAAGATGGTTTTGAGGATTTGAAGAATATAAAGGTTGATAGAGAGAGTGAATATAATATAAAGATGTTTCTGGAAGGAGGAGAAGATGAGGGAAGGTTTTTGTAGAGATATTAGAGAGAGAGAGAGATGGGATGCTGAAGATGTGAAGTTAAATAATGGCAAGGCATGAAACATAGTAAGCTCCACCTAGAATATAAACTCCTTTCCCTATTTGATATCAATATTTATATTAGGCAATAGTTTACACCCCCTTTTAAAGCACCATGGATATCTGTCAGAGTGGACTAAAGAGCGGAGACTGGATACCAAGTAGAAGGCATATCGTCTATACTATTACTATCTAGGTTTACAGTAACTTGGTCGGTTAGAGCATCTGCAATCATCGACTAGATCGACGATCAAAGATCAAATACAATCGATAGTCGACGAAACTGACCCATAGATGTCGATTATATTTAGTATTTGATAGATGAAAATCACTGTTCCAGATTAAATCTAATCGCTGATCGACGATTATAAATTATAGTCGCGCGTTATTTTATGGTGTCGCCTGTTTTCGAGCGATTATACAAAATCCCGTTTAAAAACAAGGGCGTAGAGTTGGCATTCCGCCTAGTTTAAACGAGAGACCTAAAGTCCGCTCGTCAACACGAAACTCTGGAAGCTCGTCCTCCTCATAAACGAGGTTCCGAGTTACCGCTCCAAGAATTCAAACATGGGCGTGGTAATAGCCCTGCGTTTACGGTTGGGCGTCATTTTGTTGCCTCGCCTGGAGCTGGCGGAAATGACGGATAGTATAGGCTCGAGTCTAGGATCGAGTCTAGGATCGAGTCCAGGATCGATTCTAGGATCGAGTCTAGGACAAACGATATATTGAAATGCCGCTGGGAGAATTGACGACATTCTAGGATCGAGTCTAGGATCAAGTCTGTAGGCTAGGTTTGCGGACGCGAGATCAAAATCTCGCATGTATAAGGCGTTGTGTTCATGGCTCGTCCGTTTTTCCAAGCGACAAATACAGTAATTCGCTAACCCCCAAACGCCAGTTTACTGCCTCGCTTGATCATTCCCGCAGTTTTTATCCCGGATCAAAGATCAAATTTTTTGATCTTTGATCGATGGGTATAATCGTGTGATTGTGGACGTCCTTAGATCGTCTTTAAATGTTTAGGCCTTGGGGACTCGAGGTGAGCTTATACCCCGTAAAATACAGACAATGACCTAATGGCAACTGACCCAGACTCCATCAAGACCATCATTGCTGCAGCCTCTGCTAGCAAAATCTACCCAATGTAAAACGGGATCCAAAAATCTCGCATAACATCCAAATTTGATCTGAAATCCCGTATGACAGAGCGGAACAGTTGAAAGCGTGGATATCCAATTACACATCTAATCTAATCGTTTTACAACCATAAAATTTATAAGATATTGGACTTACCAAGTTATTTTGCCTTATCTGAACCCTTCGTAATTTTTTTACTTTCTTTTATTGAGCGAATATAATTTTTATCACTTGGAATTCGTATCAGATTTCAGAACTTTCAGGCACCCATTGACAACTATACCGAGATCTCCTTGCTGTGGCCAATCAACCAAGGGTGCAAATAACCTATCAAAGAGTATTATATACAATTAAATATTAAGACCAAAATTTGGTACTAAGTTGTATTAGACTGTAGCATGTGATCGACCTGCCAACTTATTAGTCTGTAAAACACATCACTGTTTGTTAGCCCATAAAGTGTGTATTTAGTGGGACCATCTTTAACTGTCACTCTATCTTTCTACTTGACCCCGTTAGGCCTATCAAAACACTAGTTTAATAAGATGTGTTTTATGATTAAAGTCATGATTAGCCTTGTTTTATTCTGATTTTGATATAAGATTCGATCAAGTGCTAAAATACGTAATGTGGTAGCTGGTAATCCACGTCTAATACCAGTAGACTGCATTATTTCATTGTTTTTGTTCCTTTTTATTTTTTGGTCTTCAAACTTCATTTGGCACGGTACAACAAGCATAACTCTTTATCAGGCACGGTGCAGTAAATATAGGTAGAGGCGTAGGGCGCTCAATGGGTGTAATTTAGGGCTAAGGTTGTAAACAGATGCATACAGATGCGAATAACACATCCGAAAATATTTCATACACTATTCGAATCCAATTTAAAATCTAAACAGATATAATTATTTTTACTTTGATTTGTATTTGTATTCGAATTTTATCCGGATATTGGATAATTATCCAATCCGAAACCATAAGAAAATAAAATAATAAAATTTTTATAGTTTTATTTTAAACTAATATTACATAATAAAATTTGGATATTTGAATCCAAAAATAATTGTCGAATAATATTTCATATTTTGGATGCAAATTTGAACGAATTTTAAGTTTTCGGACATCCATTGACACCCTTATCTGGGATGTATGAGGTATAATATATAATTTTAAAGCTTCTAGCCACATACTGGATTCATATAGTTGATTTGTATCTCATGTGTGGATAATATCTAAATTCTATATCTGGAATGATGAATCCTTTGAAACCCAAAATGGTCGTATTTTAAATGTCGTGGACTAATATCTTTGTGATACGTAGGCCGTGTATAAATCCGATAGACATCATTTTCGATGTACGTGTATATGAGACAGAGGAATTCACACCAAAAAGACATTTCTAACAGAACATTGTGAAAGGATCTGTAAAGATCTGTAAAATTGAAAGTCGAAGACTGAAGACAGATATTGGCTGAAACAAACTAAACAAACTTAGAAGTTAGAACTTAACGAACAAGATGTAACAGTAGTCTAACCGAATCAATAACTTATAAGCATCATTGCTTGTAATTCGTAACAATGATGACAATTCAAGTAAAATTTGAATTGAAGAAATAGTATGATATTATGAAAAATATAAATCAGATTGATGCATCTAAAAGATAATTTGAGTATTTGGTGTTCTGGAAAAGATAACATAGATAAAAAATTCGTCGTGGTTCAATTAATTTTGCTGCTTGACCCTTTAACAAATAATTCTAATTCGGACCAAAATTTACATATTTTTCGTTCATAAGAATTAAGATCGGTGTATACGAGATTTGAGAAAATAAGCAAAGGAACGTACATATAGACAAGTAAACTAAAAGAGAAAAAAAGGAAATAAATCTAGAAGAGATCCCGATACAGATTTATCTCGTCGTGATAAAGACATACATTATTCAAAAATGAACTTAACAAATACATGGAAGAAAGTTCTTACGTTTGTAACCCAACTCATACCGGTAATTGAAAAGTGGCGATGAGATTCAAAAAAATTCCATGAAGCGAACCAAAATATGTACAATGACAGAAAAATTTACAGGTAAACCTAAAATCGCCCCGTGATTGGAAATTTCCACTGTAATATAAAGTTGTGTAGTGATACGATTCAAAATTTATACCATGAGAAACAATCTATGTCTATAAATGGTGACTTTTTTTTACCATGAGCGAAATAGTCATTTTGTAACTGGGCAGTTCGGTCCAAGCTCATATACTCATTCAAGGTGCACCTCAGTCTTAAAAGTACGATTCAACCTTCAGCTTTCATATGGAAAAATTTCGAGCCTAAGCACCAGTCAAAACTTTGGCCAAAATGAAGCTCAGCCTTCGACCAGGGCAAAGACAAAACTCAAACCTAGATCTAAGACGAATATGGGACTCAGGTTTCGATTAAGACAAAAATAAAGGCTCGACCAAGAAGAAGATGAAGCTCAGGCTTAGCCTAAGCCAAGACTCATCCCTAAACTTGAGGCGAGTCTCGAGCCTACGTTCAAGGAAAGACTCAAGCTTATAATCAAGGTAAGATTCAGACTTAAGCTTATGAAAAGACTCAAGTCAAGCTCAAGACAGGATACAAGCTACCCTCAAGATACAATTTGAGTTTCATCTTCGACGAATGTGCGACTCTGTCTTAATCTAACAACCATGTCAATGCACGAAATTCAACTGTGGACAGTTCTAAAGGCCTCACAAGCAAGCTCAAGAATCTACAGTCTCAAGAACATCAAAAGCAAAAACCGTCAAGTTCGTGATATCTGAGGTTTATTTGAGTTTTACAAGTGTATTCCTGGAAATTTCATCCTTAGAGCTCGTGAACTCGACTATGAGGCCCGCACAAGGGAATTAAGGTTTCTTCTCTCCTCAGAGACAGATACCACGGTTCCATTCTCAAGACATACATCATCCTTAAGCTCCTTTTATGGAGAACCATGGATTTGCTCTTTGCTCGAAGAACTTCCGCCTTAATCTTATGATTGGACAATGGCTTGCCTTGCTCATATGGTTGGACAATGGTTCTTTTTGCTCATGTAAATAGACAAACAACGTCAGGCCTTAGCTTCTCTTTAGATTCGGCATGCCTTTGATCTTCGCTAGACTCACGACCATACTAGGCCGAAACTCAACTTCATCCTTAGCCTCTGCTCATCTAGATAAACAGACGAACAAGTTAACAATTGTATAGGGTTCCATTGGTGTGGTGGTGAATCTGGTGATTGTTTCAAGAAGAACTTAGAACTTGTTAAGCTTGATAGGCTACAGAGAAGAAGAAGAAGAAGAAGAAGAAGAAGAAGAAGAAGAAGAAGAAGAAGAAGAAGAAGAAGAAGAAGAAAAAGAAGAAGAAGAAGATGATGATGATAGAACAAGAATAACTGAAGAAGATGATGATGAACAAACTAATCGAATGGTAAGCTATGGAGAAATTGCCTCTACAGAGTAAAAACTAATCGAATGATAAGCCAGGGAGAAACATTAGGTAAGTTTTTTTCTCACATCCTACGACCTATATTTAATCAGATCTAACGACATATATTAATCGATTTAAACCGAATCGGTTCGGTTTTAGGAGTGGACCAAAACCAAACCGGGATCAACCGGTTTTCTTAAATCTATAACCTTTGATTACCATTAGATTTTTGGTTCGGTTCGATTTACCCGGTTTTTCGGATTTCTATCCACCCCTAATTGTAGCTTTCTACAAACTTTCTCCCTTTGTCACTCTGAGTGTTTTTGCATGCTACTCTCTGCAACTAAGAACAATGATTGCATCTCTTTTATCTTTTCTTCATAAGACCAATCACAATCTCTCGTATGACTGAAGAAGTCTTTGAACGACCATTTTTTTGGTTTAGCCAAGGGTTGTTTGTAATCAACCTTCCGCACTAAAAAAAACCATAAACATCTTCATTTCTTTTACACTTTCATGATTTCGTCATTTACAATGCCGAAACCCAAAATTTGCATCGTGGCCTAATATATACTTAGTTATTCAAAATTTATCTAGCGGTTTAAATATGCTTTGTGACCCAAAAATTCATCGCGTAGCCCATAAATCAACTATATGAACACGTGATCCAAAATTTGTCTAATAATGTAAATTTTACTTGATGACTATTGATGAAAAATCTTCCTCGTGGTTTCAAAGTTGATATGTTAAAATAACTAGGTCGAAAAAATGTCAATTGATCCAAATTATGCTTAACGATTTGAATTCTTCCATGTGACGCATAAGTGGCGCCTTAACTTTAAATTTTCCTTGTGATCCAAGTTTTGCTTAGTTATCTAGGTGACTTAAAATTTTCTCCTTGATCCAAATTTTACTTAGTTATCCAGATTCTGCTTTATGACTCAAGATTTATCTGGTGACCCATTTTCCTTATGAGTAAAAAAAATAATTTATGATCCAAAATCTTTCCCAGATATTCATGATCTGCCTCTAGACACAAATTTTACTTAAACCCAACATTTTCCTAGTAGAAATTAAATCAAAATTTACATTAATCTGAATTACTTAAACCCAACATTTTTGAGGTTTACAAATCAAAATTACTTTTGATTTCTGTAAAAGGGTTTTTCATACCTGATACTAGAGATCTTCTAGGGATTTCACATCTACAACTTCAATCTTCTTCTGAGAGTTTCAACCTTAGAGTAAAAGTCAATTTATGTTTGTACAAAATCAAAGATTTTGAGTTATGTAAATAAGGGTTTTTCATATTCATACCACTTTCTAGGTTTACAAAATCAAAAACTTTTTTGTACTGTAAGTGGTCGGATTTCAGTAAGAAGGTTAGAGAAAGAAAATACTAGGTTTAATCTCTGGTTTCTTTCTTTCTAACGGGGTGCGAAGGTTAGATAGAGAAAGAAAAGAAAAAATGTAAAAGAGAAGGAATGAAAGAGATTCAACTATAATTGAAGTAACTAACAAACCTTGATAAACTAAAAAAGTACAAGTATACCATAATTTAAGACACTTATAAGAGTAGCACATGTGTTTCTTAATTAATCCAACTTAATCATAATTAAAACAACACATTTCAGTTTGAGACACATATATGTGTAACTTCATCAACGACATTTATATATGTCTAAAACCAAAAAGACAATGTGTCTCAAAATAAGCCATATGGTGTAGTGAGACCTGGAAAAAAAAAATACCTTATAGGTTTTCAATATATTTTCCCCAAAATTTTTTTTGTCGAACTTTGTTCAACTCGTTGCATGTATTCTTAGGAAGTTTGATGCAGTTCATCTGATATATGATAGAAATATAAGTAATAGTATTGATAAGAGTTGTTTTTCTTTCATGAGATAAAATCTTACTTTTCCAACCAGCTAATCTGTATTTTAGATTCTCCGCACACGGTATGAAAAAGTTAATTTTTCTTCTACTGGTGAAAAGAGGTTGCCAAAGTTATTTGTCATCAGTAGGTATCATCTCCCGTAAAACAGCTTATCTCAATACTCAGCTCCTCACTAGTGTTTTTACTAGAAGCCTCATATCGGGGCTTATGGTTCCAATAGAGGGGCTTTTCCAGGATTAAAAGTGTCCAAATAGTTAATTAGGGGGTGTCATAAACAACAACAAAATATCTAAGTTATCCTCCCTCTAAAATTAAAACCTAATAACTAAATCAAAACCCTATTCTAATCAAAATATGTTCTTCTTATTCTCTTGAACATCATCAACAACAACCCAACCAACAAATTAAACATCATCAACAACTCAATCAAGAGATCCAAGAGAAAACTGGTGTATAATTTCAAACTCCCCAACAAAAATGCATGGTTTATGTTAGGTATTATTCAACAAACCCATGTTTTATTTCTCTTTTTGTGTTTGAAAATTGTTTGATTGATTGAATTTTTAGTAAAATTTAGGTTTCCAGTGTAATTTACGGTTGGGTTTTTGAACAACACCAAACTGTAAAATCAAGTTCTGAAGGTGTTACGGTTTGGAGTTCTTCAAAACCCAAACGAATTGCAATTTCAGAAGAATTTACGGTTAGTTTTTATAAAAAACTAACCTTAATTATATATATATATATATATATATTAAGTAGCATTTTACGGTTGGGTTCGACATACCAAAACTCAATTATAATTGGATGAAAATTGGGAAAAACTGTTGTTTACCCAGTTACAGTTAGGAGTATATCATCACCTAACTGTAAATTAGTCTCACGTTTGAGGTATGTAAAATTTGGCTTCTCTATCATATAAGGATTCATCCACCTCAAATTTCTCACGGAATCATTCAATTTGGTTGGGTGAATCAAAACCTAGGGTTTTCAAAAAAATCTCTTTTTTCCTTCTACTTCTCTTCCCTCCACAACCAAAACACTAACTCTAATTTTCTATATCTAACTATAAATCAAAATATTAATTTAATTTAATACTAGATTAGTTAATATAATTAAATAATTAACACTAATAACGAAGGTTATTCAGCCATTATGAAAATATGATGGTGTAGATGGTGAGTTTTTATCAGGGGTAAAATAGTAAAGTACCACAGATATGCTCAGACACCAAATCAAGAATTCTGCTAAACACAAAATATAGCTTCTACTAGCTAAATTTAGCCTTGGCCACATCAATCCTTGCTTAACGAATCAACCAATGGCATAAATATCCTTCATTAGACATTCAAGACGCAAGCAAATGGCCCAGAGGCCTAAAAGTGCGTTTTTTTTATATCAAGATTGGCAGAAGCAATTCTAAACTGCCCTGTACAAAGTCGGAAGCTAGAAGAAATTGGTAATGAATCAAGGGATGATATATATACCAAACTCTTCGTATAGATTTCCTCTACAACATACTAAAAAATCACATCAATCGGGAAAACGGTCTAAGAGATATGATAAAAACATTCAACTAAGTCGCAGCTAAAAAATTCCTGAATTCTTTCTGACTTTATCTGTTTCGTATTTTTTAGATCATGAGCGAACTCAAAACTCAAATCCTTCCGCGATAGGAGGTATATGGTTTTCTGGTCATCAAAAATTTGGGGTAGATCATCGAAAACAGACTCCGTATGAAGATTTTACAGCGTTTTCAGTGAAAACCCTAAATCTGAATTTTCTGACGACGAAGTTTCACAAGAATTCTCTTGTCCGTCCAAGTACAAGGTTCTGATGCCCCTACCTTGTCCTTCTTAGGTCATAAAAATATTTTCTATCTTATTCTAAACCATAAAACATGTGCATCTTAGTTTTCAAGACAAAACTTGTGAGTCTTAGTCTCAAAAACAAAACTTGTGCGTCTTAGTTATCAAGATAAAACTTGTGAGTCTTAGTTCTCAAAGACAAATCTTGTCCATCATAGTCTAAACCACAAAACTTGTGAGACTTAGTCTCAAAGACAAATCTTGTGCGTCTTACTAAAACCACAAACACGTGCGTCTTAGTTCTCAAGACAAAACATATGCGTCTTACTTAAGCCACAAACACGTGCGTCTTAGTATGGCTTCCATACTCGTGTGTCTTAGTTCTCAAGACAAACATGGGCGCCTTAGTTTTGCCACAAAAGATGTGCACCTTAGTTTTGCCACAAAACATGTGCGCCTTAGTTTTTCCACAAAACATGTGCGCCTTAGTTTCAAACACAAAACTTGTGCGTCTTTGTCTCAAAGACAAAACTTGTGTGTCTTAGTTTGAATACATGACTCATGCATCTTACTCTTTTATACTAAACCTAATGCATTTTAGCATTAATACTAAACCTAATATGACTTAGGCTTTAGCCCAATGCTAATCCATCTTAGGCATTAGATCCTAAGCTCATCCACATTAGCGTTAGTACCTAATGCTTGTCTACTGGGGTTTGCTCCACATATACAAGCTTCAGAACCCTAACTTGCCTATCAAAGGCCATACTAGGACTCTCTCATATATTTTATATGTGGCCTCACACACATGTATTTTTATGTGTAGCCTCACATACATACTCTTGTGTTCAACATCTACATACATATTCTCATGCTCAACAGCATATACTTATTTCTACAAAATAAGCATGTCAATGCAAATTGACCTAGTTGAACATATTGTTCCTCATAAATAAAGTAACTACATACTTTATTTTATTTTAGTCTGTTAAGACTCTTCGGGCTAGTCAAACAAGTCAAGTCTTTAGTCAAAAGACTAAGCAAGTCTCGTTTGACTTAATATTATTAGTAGTACTTAATGCTACAAAAATTACACGAGATATCAAATATCACAGATGGGGGGATATTCGTTAGGGTATTGGTCTGGTGGTCTACGACACGTGGTGCAGCAACGCACCCACTACAAAGAAAAACTCTGGAAAGTTCGATCAACAATTGAGTAGGAAGTGGTAGGTTGAGCAACCGTTCATTTAACCTCAAACGGAGTGGGGTGCAGTTGTCAACACTTTCTCTACCTTCTCCACTTTACCAC
The DNA here is from genome assembly GCA_023531435.1 of Papaver californicum. Lineage (NCBI taxonomy): Eukaryota > Viridiplantae > Streptophyta > Magnoliopsida > Ranunculales > Papaveraceae > Papaver > Papaver californicum. Next base: position 3,023,703 of record JAJJMC010024384.1, read on the forward strand.
TACTCAACTATCGACATTTTCTTCCAGAGAAGAGGTCAGGTGAACAATTACAATGGTATGACTATAAAATAGATTTCTCAATCTATTGAACACAATAAGTCGAAATTGAACAAAAAATAAGACAAGTCTAACATCGAACAACTCGATCACTTAATCTTCTCACATACAAAAAAATTGTTTATAGCTCTTCACACAAACTACATCCTACAGAGTCTGATATCTGACCTCAAATCTTCTCTCGCTTCCCTCCCTAATACCAACACTTCTCATTCTCCTTTGTGACTGAAGGAAAACTTCAACGACCATTGCTTGGTTTAGGCCAGGATTATACATATTATACGGATTCAAAGAGTTCGGATTCGGTCAAAAATCCGGTCAATGATTCGTGATTTGATAGTAATACGAAACGACATACGTACGTGTATAATCCGTTTATGAGATATGAAATCGGTTCCAGAAATTCAGCATACATTAAATAATAAAAAAGATAATTTTCAATAGGGTTAAAATGATTTTATTGTATAAATATTTCGTGTATTAAATAGGTTATATATAAAATATGTACAATATTAATCTAAAGCAACGAGCCAGCATACTTGTTGGGTGGTCTGCTAGTGACTTTGAGGTTTTAGTTCGGAGTTATAATTGTTAAGAATAAATCTAGAAGTTTTTTTTGTTATGTTGTCCTAGTCTTTAGGAACTTCGTGGTGCTGGTGTTCTTTGTTATGTTGTCCTAGTATTTAGGAACTTAGTGGTGCTGTTTTGTTAGTGGTGGTTGTCATAGTCTTTAGGAACTGTTTTGTTAGTGGGATAGTAGATAGACAGGTCAAGATTTAGTGGTTAGAGTTGTGTCCTACATTTTAGATTTCAGTTGATGTATTGCCTATATAAAGGTTGTTTTTTTCATTGAATAAATGCAGAGTTTAGATTTCTATTCAATTTTCAGTCTTTCATTTATATCAGTGGTATCATAGCCATAATTTAGGTGTATTGTGAAAGAAAACTATCCTTGCTCAGTAGTTGTTTTTGAAATGGCCCAGAGAGAGTACTTCGTCCAGCCTTCAATTCCTTTATTCGATGGTCACTATGACCATTGGAGTTTGCTCATGGAAAATTTCCTGAGGAGTATTGGTATCTCGTGGAAACGGGAATTAGTGAACCTACTGTAGGAGTGGTGATGACTGAAGCAGAAAAGGCGAAATTAGAGGAGCACAAACTAAAGGATCTCAAGGCAAATACTTATCTCTTCTAAGCAATTGATCGATCAATCTTGGAGAAAATTCTTTGCAAAGATATATCAAAGCAGATTTGGGAATCGATGAAAAAAGAAGTATCAAGGCACAACAAAGGTCAAGTGTGCCCAACTTCAAGATCTTCGCAAAGAGTTTGAAATTATGAATATGAAAGAAGGTGAGACTATATCAGATTACTTCTCAAGAACTTTGGTGATTCCAAATAAGATGCATATTCATGGGGGAAAAGTGGAAGAGGTTATAGTGGTCAAAAAAATTCTGCGGACCATGACACCTAAGTTCGATTATATTGTTTGCTCCATTAAGGAGTCAAATAACATTGATGAGCTTTCTATTGACGCTTTGGAGAGTTCGTTGATGGTACACGAACAAAGAATGCATAACAGCATCATAGGTTAACAAGCTTTAAAGGCGTCAACTCATGAGTTCTCCACTTCAAATGGCTTAGGGCGTGATCAAGGAAGTAGCAGATGGGGTCGTGGAGGTAGAAGTGGCAGATGGTAATAGTCAAATTCCAAGCCTGGTCAGTTCCGACATGCTCGTGGCAGAGGTGTAGCTCGTGATCAAGGATATAAAAGGTCTAATATCGAATGCTATCGGTGTCATAAATTTGGTCATTACAGTTCTGAATGCTACACAAAGCTTCTGCAAGACAAAAGAGAAATGTCAAATTTTACAAAGGGAGAAGAAGAAGAAGAAACACTCTTGATGGCATCACATATGTTGGAGGATCTCGAACCAAACATCTGGTACTTGGATACAGGCTGCAGTAATCATATGTGTGGAAGTAAGTCTTGTTTTTTCGTATTTAGATGAAAATTTTCATACAACTGTTAGTTTCGGTGATCACTCGAAAGTTAATGTCATGGGCAAGGGTGATTGTAAGATTAGGACCAAGGAAGATAATATTGAAGTGATTTCAAATGTCTTTTATATTCCTGATTTGAAAAGCAATTTGTTAAATCTTGGTCAGCAGCAAGAGAAGGGATACGTGACTACATTAAATGATGGTGCCTGTGAAATCTATGATCCAAAGCGGGGTGTAATTGATCATGTTAAGATGACAGCAAACAGATTGTTCCGCTGCGAATTAGGAATGTTCAAAATTACCTTGTGGCAAAGGTGGATGACCCGACATGGCTTTGGCATTTTCGCTATGGGCATTTGAATTTTAATGGGTTGAATATGCTTTCTCAAAAGAACATGGTGTCTGGTCTTCCTTAAATTATTTCTCATTCGAAAATATGTGAAGAATGTGTTGTTAGCAAACAACATCGTGAGGAATTCCCTAACGAAAAGGCATGAAGAGCACAGAGACCGCTTCAGCTCATACATTCTGACATTTGTGGTCCCATTAATCTGGTATCCAATGGTAACAAGAAACATTTTATTTCTTTTACTGATGATTATTCTCGGAAGTACTGGGTTTACTTTTTGCAGGAGAAATCTGAATGTTTTGCTACATTTAAGAGTTTTAAAGCTCGTGTCGAAAATAAAACTGGAAGGACCATTAACACTCTACGCACTGATCATGGTGGAAAATACATCTCACAAGAATTTATAGAGTTTTGTGATATGTATGGTATACGAAGACAACTGACAGCTGCCTATACACCACAACAAAATGGTGTATCGGAACGTAAAAATCGTACCATACTTAATATGGTGCGCAGCCTGTTGCTAAGAGCAAGAATTCCAAAGAGATTTTGGCTCGAAGCTGTCAATTGGAGCATCCATATTCTGAATCGCTGCCCCACATCTTTCGTACAAAATATGACACCAGAAGAAGCTTGGATGGGTCACACACCAGCTGTTGATTGTTTTCGCATCTTTGGGTGCATAAAATATGCACACATTCCGGATGAGAAGAGGAAGAAGCTTGATGACAAAGGCGAAAAATATGTATTTCTTGGAGTCAGTGAGCAATCAAAGGCATATAAATTGCTCAATCCAATTACAATGATGATCATTACAAGTCGTGATGTTGTTTTCTATGAGGAGAGCACATGGGATTGGAGTGAAAATGGTCCGAAGCAACAACAGAATGTTGTAGGTTTTGATGAAAAGCAAACGGACATACCTCCTGAAACTGCATCTTCACCAAGCTCATCTTCCACACTTGTCAGAAGTACTTCAAATGAAGAAGTACGCTCAGCTACTCCTCCATCAAATCCTCGACGTACTAGAAATCATCCAGCTTGGATGCAAGATTACGTGGTAACTGGTATTAATCAGTATGTTGATCCAGTTGCACATTTTTCCCTTTTCGCAGATCACGATCCGCTCTTTTTAAGGAAGCAGTTAAAGATCCTAAATGGCAAAAGGCAATGGACGAGGAGATCGCGTCCATTGAAAGGAATGACACTTGGGAGCTTACCGATCTTCCATAAGGGAATAAATCCATTGGTGTTAAATGGGTTTATAAAACCAAATTGAAGCAAGATGAAAAAGTTGACAAGCATAAAGCTCAGCTGGTTACTAAGGGGTTCAAGCAAGAGTTTGGAGTTGATTATACAGAGGATTTTTCTCCTGTTGCGAGACTTGACACCATTCGATTGGTGTTATCCATTGCTGCTCAAAATTCTTGGTCGATCTATCAAATGGATGTGAAATCAACATTTTTACATGGTGAATTGGACGAAGTGGTCTACGTTAATCAACCAGCTGGGTATGTGAAGCAAGGTAAAGAGCATCAGGTGTACAAGCTAAAGAATACGGGCTGAAACAAGCACCAAGAGCTTGGTATAGTCGTAATAGACGCTTACTTTAGCAAACAAGGTTTTTTTAAATGTCCTTATGAACACACGTTCTACACTAAACTTGGGTTTGCCGGCAAGATGCTTGTTGTGTGTTTATATGTTGATGACCTCATTTATATTGGCAATGATAGTGATATGTTTGATGATTTTACGAAATCCATGAGGGAAGAGTTTGATATGACTGATCTGGGTTTAATGCATTATTTTCTTGGCATTGAAGTGGCGTAGTCATCAGCGGGTGTCTTCATCTCACAGAAGAAATACGCATTGGAGATATTGGATAGGTTCAAAATGAAGGATTGTAATTCAGTTGCCACTCCAACTGAACTTGGTTCGAAGCTTACAAGGAATAAGGGCGAGATAAAGGTGGAGGCAACTCTTTATAAGCAAATTGTTGGAAGTCTGATGTATTTACATCTACGAGGCCTGATATTATGTATGCTGTGAGTTTGATCAGTCGATACATGGAGAATCCAAACGAGATTCATCTTCTAGCTGCTAAGCGAATCTTCCGTTACTTAAAGGGTACAACAGACTTTGGGGTTTTGTATCACAAGAATGGAATGTCGAGTTTAATCGGATTTTCAGATAGTGATTATGCTGGGGATCTTGATGATAGAAAGAGTACATCTGGAATGGTTTTTATGTTGAATAGGAGCTGTGACATGGTCTTCGAAGAAACAACAGGTTGTGACGATGTCCGCTACTGAAGCTGAATTTGTCGCAGCAGCATCAACCTCCTGTCAAGCTATCTGGTTAAGGAGATTACTTGAAGTTCTCCATAATTAGCAGCAAGGCCCTACTTCAATATACTGTGATAATGTTTCCGCGATAAAGCCTTCCAAAAACCCTGTTCTACATGGTAGGAGCAAACACATCGATGTGAGGTATCATTTCTTACGCGATTTATGTAACGATGGGGTTGTTGATTTGGTTTATTGTAAGAGTGAGGATCAAGTTGCGGACATTATGACTAAGCCACTCAAGACAATTGTGTTTCAGAAGCTAAGAGATATGTTAGGAGTCTGTTCAAGTAAAGAAATGGGTAAGGAAGGAGTAAGTGGCTAGAAGGTTAATTGTGTGTTGTGTGTTAACCTGATGTCTTTGGACATTCAGTTTAAGGGAGAGCGTTAAGAATAAATCTAGAAGTCTTTTTTGTTATGTTGTCCTAGTCTTTAGGAACTTAGTGGTGCTGGTGTTCTTTGTTATGTTGTCATAGTCTTTAGGAACTTAGTGGTGCTGTTTTGTTAGTGGTGGTTGTCCTAGTCTTTAGGAACTGTTTTGTTGGTGGGATAGTAGATAGACAGGTCAAGATTTAGTGATTAGAGTTGTGTCCTACATTTTAGATTTCAGTTGATGTATTGCCTATATAAAAGTTGTTTTTTTCATTGAATAAATGCAGAGTTTAGATTTCTATTCAATTTTCAGTCTTTCATTTATATCAATAATAGTTTGTTCGAATTATTCGGTCGCGAATTATACGTTATAACCGCGAACTGCTAAATAAGAAGAGGAGTCTCCTAATACCAATGAGAAAGAGCTTCCTATAGGCCAACTTACTCGTCGTGGACTATAAAATCTATAGCCCGATCCAAACTTTATCGGGCGTTCCAAAATTTGGTCAGCGACCCAAATTTTCCTCTTGAACTTTGAATTACTGTGAACCAAAACTTGTCACGCCCGAGGTGACCCATGTCACCTTCACCTAAGATTTTTCTTGTCATACAATATCTGTCTGCCAATCTTAGATACGTTACCGTCCCTAAATAAGCCGTCTCCCAAACTAACTCATGCAGCAAAAGTTTGGCCGATGACTCAAAATACCTCGTGACCCATACTTTGCTTACCTGTCGGGAACACCACTTTGTTACTTACAGATAACCTTTACTACCATATCTGCAACCTGAATACCTCGGCATCTCGGTTTCTGTTTACTAAGGTAAAATATGAGGGCGGTTAGACTATTTGAAGACTAAAAAACTGAACAAAGTAAGCCATAATGTAGATCATTACATGTCTGATGACTTCTAACAGAACTTGGTACTCGGCAGATAGTTCTCGGTATATAATTCAATTTTCCTCCCACGTGACATTCAAAAAACGAGAAGGTACTGCTTCAAACAAAGATAAGCCCATAATACTCGTAGCCCTTGGATACTGTTAAACACAAACTTAAACGTAGAAAGTGATGTACTGATTGAGGATTGTTCGGATGGTCATCTAAGCATGTGCTTAATCTGTGAGGAATTCTTTTTTATATTACTGTAATCAATCACTGTCTGCAAATTAAGAGTTAATCAGACAGAACCTTCCATACGTTTTTTATTTTTATTTTCATTTCAATTCTTTATTAACCTTTACAGGTATTTAAAAATAAACAAATGAGGCCGATTCTTTCTCACATTCCAAGCCTTGATAGTTGATACTCCGTATTAGTTATGTCATTGCCCCTTTGGGTTATCATAAACCTAAAAGAGAATTATATTTATTAATCTATTAGGAAGATATATTCCCTTCCACTTTTTCAATATTGGTGTCCAACAAAGTCCCATTGTTGGCCTAATTTGCCAACACAAAGTGTCCAAGTTGAGTAGGCTGTCACGTGGGGGAGAGAGACCCTTATGTATAGTGTATACCCCTTCAATCGATGATTTTTTTTTCAATCGATGATTCGGACAATACTTTAATATCCGTTCATATATGAACAAACACAAACTTAATTTGTTATGGACTTAAAAACATTGATACACACTGCAAACATTGAGATAAATAAAGAAATATGTGGATTCCTGGTTAGACAAAGATACCAGCATAGTATCCTTAATGGCACATTTAACAGTTCATAGCCCACTGAGACAAAGACAGACGAGAGATAAATGCAAACCCAAAAAGATGGAAGGAACAATTTTCATGCGGAGTTCATAATTAAACCAGAGAACCAACTTTCATAAATCCAAGTAAAAAAGAAGAGATAAATTTAAATGATTGAGACGGAATATTGGGAAAGGAAGTAAGTATTCTCACAAGGAGAGAAGAAAAAGAAATAGAGCCTTTCCTAACTTTTACCTGAAAGACTGGAAACTTCCCTCCTCAGGGAGGGTTCCTAATTAAGTATTATTTTTACTACAATATCACATTAGTAAGTGTTTAATCAAGACACAGATGCATAGAAGCTGGAGAGATCCTCAGAGAATTCCTTTTTGATGGCTTCTCTCTTTAGTTTTAGAGCTGCAGTGACCAGGCCAGATTCAGGAGTCCATGCCTCGGGCAGCAATTTAATTTTTGCCGGTATCTCAAACTTCTCTAAGCGACCCTTCTTTGCCGCCTACAAACAAATAAGGAAAACAATACATGATGTGATGATTCCAGATTTGTTTGGAGTGTTTGACAAAGTAAGCGTGCATAACTAAAAAAGTAAGAAGTTCATTTCGATTTATATAAACCAGAAAGCGAACCCGCACGGATAAGAAAAAATAGAATCTGACTTTTGAGAAGTCAAAAGCTGTTTCTGGTGAAGATATTTGCCATACATGTATGCTTTCGTGTTTTCTTTTCTTTTCTACTTTCTCTCATCTTTAGACTTCTCCTAGTTTTGTCAAACTAACTACTTCCCAAACTGTGGCAATTTTAGGAGTTAAAAGTGCATGAAAGAATTTTTCATTTTGGCTAATGAACACCCTCGTGAGTTGCACACTCTATAAATTGACAAACAATAGAGGGCAGAATATTTTCAAAAGCTTGGAAAACATGATCAACAAAGATATAATTCAAAAACAGAGTAAACGTATGCACACCTGCACAAGTGACCCATGTACTTCCTTCACGGTTTGTTCTTTCTGACACAAATCTGAGAAGCCAGTAAAATCGATGTTGTTCTTTACAGCCCAATCTTCTATAGCATGTTGCGCCGCTACAACAAGAGCCACACAGTAACTATGGAATGGATCGGCATGCATCATAATATTGTCTACATACGGGCTCACGGAAAGGGCAGCTTCCACCTGCGGAAGAATATTGAAGTCACAGCAGAACCAAGAGGTGACCTAAAAGAATTATAAACATCCACAACTACCACCCACCTTTCCAAGGGAAACATATTCTCCATGCTGAAGTTTTACTATGTCCTTCTTGCGATCAATTATTTCAAGGCAACCATCTGGATGAAATCGCCCAATGTCTCCAGTGTAAAACCATCTCATTCCTCTTTCATCAACCTGCACACACATCAACATTATTTTAAAAAAAGTACCATCGCTCATTTTTACTTTTCTCTTTGGCCAGTCTAGTTTCTTCTAAAATGTAATTAATAGTAGTCAAGACTCGAGCGATGATGAGGTGATAATACCTTATAAACTTCATTTGTCTTCTGTTCATTTTTGAAGTATCCCTGTGTAACATTGGGACCACCAATAACTATTTCCCCACGAGTCATTGGTGAATCACTTGTTAAATACCCACCTTCAGGCCAGTCAATTAACTGCATAAAGAAACATTATTCATTTAATACAAGAGGAGATGCAACTGTTAATAGAATATTTGACCAAAGTTATTAAGTAGGCTAACAAGTGTAAACACGAGTCTTAGAATATAAGCACCTAAAATAAAATTCAACACTACAGTATGAGATGTGAAAAAAGTAATTCAAGTAACAAAAGCCCATTCAGCTTCTCCTTGTTTGTGCAACTTATCAATCAAAAAATCCATTAGTCACAACTTGTGGTAAATTACCTAGTTCTCAAAATTGTTCATTAGTTATAGTACATTGACGTAGAAGGCAGTTAATCAGGAAGATCTGAACAGAACTCTTGGAATTTGGTCGCAGCAAGCAAGGTAATTAGGTGATTTGCCTGGGACTTCAGCATATAAACTAATAATAACCTTTCTATTCCTAGACCACCAATCATCAGTTAGAGGTGGTGCCCATAAAATATTATGATACATTTGTCGAAATACCTTTACTTTATTGCAAAGGAATATATCCACAATTTTTCCATACCTTAATATATGAACAAGGAAGTGGAGCACCAACACGGCCAACAGATGTATCGTCGAACTCAGAAAACGTCCCACCAGCACAAGTCTCAGTGAGACCATACCCTTGCCCAATTGGAGATCTGGAAGAAAATCACGTTACAGAGATAAATAATGCAAGAACCAACCAAAGAAGTCTTTTCAATTGCAAGGGCATTAGACTTTGTCCATTATTTGCATTTCGACAGAGAAGCAACTTCAATTATCTGATTATGAACATCGTAATAATATACTTCAGTTCCACTAGATAATAGAATTTGAGACCTCAGCCATGATTATCAGGAGCAGCATCATAATGATCTTAAGCATTCCACCTAGAACTTTAGACAACTTTTGGGCAGGGAAGAAGGCCCAAAAAGAAAAATCATACTTGAAGGACCACCGGTGTTAGTTAGAGATCAGCCAGACGTGCAGGATCGGAACATTGACATTTGTTACTTTTAAAGTTTCCCTTTGATATTAATGACCTGTTATTTTTATAATTACAAGTCTATAGTAACACAGTGAATCACTTACAGGGAAACAAGTGCGAAATAGTTGGTAAACACAAAAGTATGAAGCATGCATCCAGACAATGATATAAGACCTTTTATACTTTATTTAGAACCAGATCCAATAACATAAACACTCACCCGATGCATATATTAATGAATCTTTGTGTATCACCAGAGAGAGGAGCTCCTCCAGAAAGCAGGAAGCGAATGCGTCCACCTAAAATGGCACGGACCTTTCTGAAAACAAGCATATCCCAAAGCAGCTTCTCGATTCCCCATGCTCCAAACCAACTTCCATTCACTGCTAACATCCTACGCCTATATGCTAAATCAAATAGGGTCTTGGAAAATCCACCCTTTGCATCAACCTGAGAATCACAAAGAGGTATTCGTGAATGAGATCTTTTATTACTATTATTTTCATTTTGTTGTTACCCAAGCAACTAAGAAAAAGAAGCATGTATGCACGCCTAAACTCACAAACCTTTTTCCTCACACCATCTCGAACACGATCAAGAATGGCTGGCACTGCAGTCATCACAGTTGCCCCTAACACAGAAGCATCCCCCTTTGTTCCCCTTTTTATCTTGTTTGAAGTATCGGTAAGAGTCAAAGGTGATCCATATCCAATGGAAGATCCAACACCAACCATTAAATTCTACAATATAAAAATTCAGATTCATAAGAGATATACCTTAGGTTCTAATTTCACTAGCATAGGATGGCTATCTAATTCCTCTAGTCGTACAACATAGAATTCAGTTAAATGCAGAATCCCTGTACCTCAGCTGCCAATTCAAGAATATGAGCTAGTGGTAGGTATGCCAAGTAGATATCTTTGCTTCCCAGGTCTGGAACAATTGTCATGACAGCAGAAAGAGTAGCTAGCACATTCCCATGGGACATCATTACTCCCTGCACGCAATGTAAAACAAAAATCCAAAATGTTTAGCACTGCAGGAGATCAGGGGTTCAAATTTAGAGAAGTAATCAAGTTAGTAAGTGAACTGTTTTTATAGATATCTTGAACTGATATACATCAACGATTAAAAATAAATCACGATAAACACAGTTCGAGGGAACTGGCTAGAGGCTTGACATAATTGGATGGTGCACTTCCTTATACGAGGATGCCTCTATGTAGGATACCATCCTTCAATTTTTACGACACATCTTTCTCAGTTGCCAAATTTGTGCATGCCAAAGTGATGGAACAATTAGGAGCACAGATAGAAGTCTGTGCATCTATATTCAACTTAGAATTTACTATCTGGTGAGAGGAAGAGAGATGGAAGGAGCAAAAAATTAAAAAAAAGATGTTTCCACCAACCTTTGGCAATCCAGTACTCCCACTAGTATACATTATAACTGCAGTATCAGCTGCTAATGGCAAATCAGCATCAACAGGATTCTCTCCACCGATTCTCTCCACTTCTGCAAATGAGGTGATTGACCAGCTAGTGCTGCTCTCAACTGATGAGATATCAGAGGGAACCCCATCATCTATGAAAATCACACGCTTTACAGTGTCCAGCTGTCCACTTATGTCTGCAAGTTTTTTCAATTCCTTTTTTCCACAAATGACAGTTGAAACTTCTGTCTGAAAACAATAAGAAATATGAAAGCCTCTCAGTAGATTCACATTGTTACATATACACAATATTTGACCGGATACAGATATAACGTAATATCTGCAAAGATGATAGATGTATATCTGGAGAAAAAATGCAAGGGAGATGGAAAAATACCTCATTCAGTGAGTGAGCTAAAGCCTCCTCTCCCAGGGAAGAATATATAGTGACAACTGTGATATTGCGCCTGAAGCATCCCTGTATATACACCAATGACATTAATATATTAGAAGAAAAAAACGTTACTAAAAGAGTAAGAGAAAAAAAAATGCTTTGACCAAATAACTGGACATCCTAGAATATCATTCAATCTCAAAGTTCTGCATTTATTGTGACTTAAAAACGATAGCGAGACAGCTGAGAGCAAAAAGTTAGCAGTGAGTCATAAAAAATATATATGAAATTGATATCTGTATGATGCAAGATTAGCAACATCATCCATCAAATGTGAGATACGGGAAAGGCTCAGATGAGATAATAACCTGTAATGCAATAAGCCACTCCGCTTGTGTATCAGCAAAAATCGCTACATGCTCTTCCTTCTGATGCCCGAGCTGTGCTAAACCAGATGAAAAATTGCAGGCAGCTTGAAAAGCTTCCCCGTAGCTTAGCCACTCATAGTTTCCCAGATGAAGCTTCTCGAAATATCTCCCACCAACCACTTCTGTCTCTCTTGCAATTAGCTTTCTGGTTCCGAGTAAATTCCTATCTCTGTACAATTTGCATGAATGCTCAAAAAGATCTGCAAGCGTTAGAATTCCCTCCCATGCTGACTCAACAGGGGAATCAAAACGATGGTTTCGAATTGCATATCCAGATTCGCCTCCAACATCAACTGGTAATCCTCTCCGTTTATCTCTTTTAGAGTTCCGGAGTAAAATAGAGCACACAAGAGGAACAAGGATTCCAACAGCATACACACTCATTTTCGAGCATATGCAATACTTTCCTCTTGTAGCAAAACTCTTTTGATTGAAATCTTCAGAAAACAAATAGTACTTCGTCAATTAAATGCATATTAATAATACCATTAACAATATCAGCAAACAAGACTTTCAGAAATATAAGAATTAAATCATTAATCAAATCAACGGAACTGAAAAGCTGGCCAAATAAACTTCATCGTCGATCAATTCACTAGTTACTGAATGTGTGTGACTCACTCATACATGACTCATAACCACTGACAAACTTCCAGTAATGGCTAATTA
>JAJJMC010024384.1:3036091-3049246 GCA_023531435.1 Papaver californicum
TGACAAACTTCCAGTAATGGCTAATTATAGTCATGCATTACTAATCCCCAAAACAAAGCGAAAATAACCAACAAAATCAACTTATACATACGTTCAAATTAAGTTTAGTAGATTCATAACATTTTCAAATTCATGAATGTAAGAAACAAGAAACAATTCATATATGTATTCTTTTTTTTTAATTATATTTAACTTGTGCGTGTCTACAGAATCATCATCAGGAACAGTACGATTTCCATTCAAATAAACGTTTACCAAATACTTGAAGCACTAGTCCTCTTGGAAGCAGAAGGTACAGTAGTACATTGACAGAAGATCTCAAAAAACTATTCCAAAAACCTAATTAATTATAGTGTTAAGTAACTCAAGCTACCATTGTTTAAAAATCTAGGTTTCTTTGATACCTAGCTCAACCTACATTACTCTAAAATGTATCGCATTATCACTATTCTACCTAATTTCACTAACTAGACTTAAAACAAATCTGTTATCAAAATCATGAGCCGATCAACAACTAAATTCCAAATACATCAATGCATCACCAAATCGATCAGAATAACATATGAAGACAGTTAGAGATTACGCGTAAATTAAAAAAATTTGAAAACCATACCTGAATAAATAACCAGAGCCCTAAGTTAATCTCTGTATTTTTTTTGTTTTGTTTTTATATATGAATATAGGAGCAGCAGAGGATGTATGGAAGAGAAATAGACGGGCGGAGATAACAACAATTTATTGGTTAAGAAATTCAGAACATATTTTCTCTTTCTTTCTTTGGATTTTCTTGTGAAAGGAGGATTCCTGAACTACTTCAGATTCTGAAATCTGGTTGTTGGGTAAGTTTACCCAACTCCCATGTTATTAGCACGCGTCGAAATCTGATGTGATTCTGGTGATATAAACTAACTGGAACCCAGGGATAAATATTAAATATACTGTGAAACTGAGTCATGGACAAACTTGCTCTTTTTTGAGGATCTGATTCATCAATAAATGACTGACACTCCCGATTCAATAATCAAATCGGTTGGATCGGGATGATCTGATGAAATAGGGAAGAGACTAGAGAGGAATGTAGTCAATATCGAATTTCGGTTTGTACCGGTCAAGAGCGATACACTGGTACATCTTTGTATTGGGATATTTCGATTCCAAACATCGGCAAATATCTGTCCATATATTTTATACCTATAATTATTATATCAAATGTTTTTTTTCATATTGGATCTATTAAGATATAAAACTAGTACCCATTTTTCTAAAATACCATAAAAATATGAGTAACAATTGAAAATCCCAGAACAATGATAAGGAAATTCAATTTATTTATTATTTTGATTTTTTTTTAATTAAAAATCCTAATTTCGACCGTACCGGTCTATTTCGGTCATTTCGGTTAAGTCGTATCGGTCAATATCGACCGATATTTTTGGGAAAAAACTATTTCACCGGTATAGACTGTTTTGTATCAGGTGAAGTCCGATAACCGTAAACCGGCAATATTTCGACCATACCGGTCGAAATTAACTACACTGCTAGAGAGTATAAATTTGAATCGGTTATTTTCCAAGCAACAATAATACTCCAATACCAGTGGTAAGAGGCATGGACCCCTTACAACATTTTAAAAAGACCTCCTTGTGTCTTTTGTCTAACTTTATTTCTTTGTTACAGTTTCTTATGGCTTGTTTTATTGCTGTTTTTGGTGCAGGGTTATGTAATGTTTAAGGCAGTTAGCTTACGACATTCTTGAGATGCTTCTAGTATCCGCATTTCCCGAGCTTGATTATGTGATCAAGCAGTTGCACAAAGAAAAACACAAGTTTGGTCAATTTGATGCCGCAAAGTAGAGATAATGTGCAAGTTATTGTTTTCACACCAAGGATTTATCAAGTAGTAAGGCAGAGATATTGAACCAGTTTTGATATCTCCCCAGTCTTTTTCTTTTCTTTTTCTGCTGTTTGCGTTATCCATATTTCACAATGACATGATGGTTTGATTTGATTGGTATCAAGCCATATAGGAAGGGGGCAGTCTCTGATATGAGAATCGGTAATTCCCTTTTTGATGTATAGGGTGTTGTGGAGTTTAATGTAAGTTCTCTTATGTGAAAGCTTGAGAAGTGGTAAGGACTAGCAACAATTGTATGGAGTATTTGATTTGTTAAACATGTATCAAGGGCCATAAAATGTGACCACTTTAAAAAAAAAAAACGGACCCTCGCCAAAATAAATCAAACTCTAACATGGTCTAATGATCTTATGAGAAAGCTTGATTCAGGTCTTTTTACTCTTTTTTGTGTTATTCTGGCACAAAAGAATTACGCCAAATCTAAAATACAAATACAATTTAGATGCTGCAAAAAATCTCACCTTTGTCCAAAAAACCAATTCTTCCTCGATCTGCATATGCAACAAGGTTTGGTTTGAAACACAAACAACCCCAGATTAAGGAGTAATTCTTCTGATGGAGGAGGTACTGACCTGCTACGGTCGCCTATCTCATAAAGACCATGGTTTCAAAATTGCTGACTTTTGACACCAAATTGGTTAAACAATATTAGCCCACTCCTGTATCCCTGCACTAACCATGTCAATTAAGGGCAGATATGTTGAATTCTTGAACAGCGAGATCTCAGGCATCAAGCTCTTCAGGGAAGAAATCTAAATCCTTTGGTGGACCTTGACGAAGCTTTTCTTGTAGTTCCAACTTCTTAGGAAGAACTAATTCAGTTCTTTCACCTGATGATGAAAAATACCTCTGCAGCACCATCTGGGTTCAAAAGAAATTTGGAATCTGAAAATTGTATAGTGCGAACTAACAAAATCTCAAGACAAAAACTGATACAATATCATTAAATGAAAGATTTATCCCGTACCATGGCAGCATATGCATCAAGTTTTCCTTGCCGAGCAGATTTTTTGACACCCCTAAAAAGAGTTTTAAGAAAGCTATATTATGTTCAAGATTTATTAACGCAGTGCATAGGTAGTTTACAAGCTATCTATACATCTTGATAGTATGTTTGCAACTGCTAAATAAAGGCTATACTACATTATCAGAAAACATGAGTATGCAACGTAAATTGAGATTGGTGGGAAGGTTGCAGAACGTGTTGGGGGCCCCATCGATGTGCCATAACTATAAATTCAAAACTAATTAAAATGCCACACAGAAAGTAATTACATATCAATCATAAAGTCGACGGCCTCCATTGATGTGCCATATTCATCTTGCAAGAATACTCTCCAACCCCTGTTTATTAATGTAAATGGAAGTTAAAATTCTAAAACAAAGCACAGATATACGTAACATAGTAGCAAGTTTATTATAGAAAATTTACAAAACACACACACATTACACATATACGCACTTACATAACTGGCTAAGACACAAAATAGTTTAAGAAAAACTGATACAGAAGGAAACACATACTACAAGTAGATAACATACTGCCTTTGGGGTTTTAATATCAGTTGCAACTAATACTATAGAAAGATCATCTAACATGTGTGTCTTTGGGATTTGATAGCATGAATCAACTGAACATTAGGAAAGTGCTAGACCAAACTGATACTCTAGATAGAGCCCTAACACTGTATCTCGGTAAAAACTGTGGTCCCTTGATTGATCGGTCAGTAGGAATTAGAATGCTGACATGTTTCAAACTCCAGTCTTGGGTGTCAACACCCAACTATTTTACCACTCTACTAGAGAGGCATCTGCGCCCCCAGTAGTTTAAAGGTCTGAATAATGTTCAATTGTTACATACCACACGTGTGTATGTGAAAAGCCCAGGTTGCTGGGGACATAATCTCTAGTTTAGTGGCTATCTTATTATGACTATAGGACATTCTGATTAATTTTTTACTGATTTCTAACCAATACAGTTTGTTCTCATGCAGTCAACTGGTTTTGTCAACCGAGATTGTAACGTTGCACCTGATTGTATAGTTAAACATATTAGAACGTTTAAATATGATGAAATATGGACAAGCTCCCCAATACATGTAATTACGATCCTGAATAAGGATCCAGACTATGTAAATGCTGACGTTTAATCAGTTATAAGTGTTGGTTTTTCTAGTGAAATGAAAAGAAGGGAAGGCCAGTAGTTCACAGCATGACAATGTCATGTGGACACAAACAATCAAAATGCATTGGCAACCTTATCTACAAAATTTATGTCACAAACTATGTGCAAAAGGAAATTACAAATAGAAAGGAAAAAGAGTATAACTCCCAATGTTTTTAGCTACAATCAGTAAATAACAAATTTGTACAGAATCACCTCTCAGCAGCTCGAACTGCAAAGCGTCCAGCAACGCTACGAACTTTATTGGATTGCGGTGTCTCCTTCCCATCAGCAGATTTAGGTAGCCCAACAATAAACTCATCAACTTCCTATAATTCATCAAATACCCATTCAAAACTAACTCAGAAACTTAAAATTAACTGTAATTGGACAAAAAAAAAAAAAAAATCAATGACGGGCACCTCTTCTTCTGCAATTTGAAGTAGTCGAAGCTCGAGTTTTTCCCCTCGCAACTCCAAAACCTAAACCAGATAACATTAAACCCTAAAATAAAATAAAGTAAGATGACATAGAGAAAGAGAAGGTAACTGTTTGTTATATAATTACTTACAGTTAAAGGTCGAATGGAAAAGCCTTTACTGAGTGCAATCCCAGTACGTAGCATTCCAAGGTCTACACCTAAACTGAATCCTCCCCGCCATTTTGGATCAATTTTATGACGTTGGGCATTTGATGGAATAATAGTATTATCGTCTAAAGAAACTAATGCCCTAATTGAATTTGCCATTCTTTTCCCATTCTTAATTGATGGAATTATTAGTGATGATTTTGTTTTCTTATTAATGGGAAGAAAATGAAGAGAAGAGAAGGAGGGATTTGGGACTGACAAGGAAATTGCAAGCTGTTCCAACATTTCATCCTTGCAAATTTTGAATTCCAAAAGAAAAAGATAGATAAGTAAGAGTTAACAAAGGTACAGCTGTTTGAGCTCTGCAAAGATGTGGTTCGTTGTTATAGGCACCCACTGGGGTGCCCACTATCCAGAATATAGAGCAAATTAGACAAACGGAAACTGTGTTAGATCATTGGCAAAAAGTGCGGAAAAAATTTTATGCACAAGAGTCCAAGCAGAGTTTATCAAATTTTTTTAATAGAAATATTGGTTTTATCACAGCCATGTGAACAGAAGAAAATACTTCAATCACATTACTGCTCTCTAGTTGGAGACAGGCCAACGGATTAGTGATAGATTAAATCTTGAAACCATTTGGTCGACCACTTTGGTACAATCAATAGTACAACTGCTTTTATTAGCAATCAGGAATTTCTTAATTGTATTGATTCATGTATCGCTGAACATGATAACCTTCAATCGTTAAGGCCTATCACTCAGCAGAAAATCGTATATATTATTAACCAAAATGATACCCTGGACCGCTCCAGCGCCCGACGGTTTTCATTCTGGTTTTTATAAGGAAAACATTGATCTTCACACAATAGATGTCGGAAAACTGTTAAAAAAAATTTGATTCCAGACAAAAAGAGATGAATCACATTTTTCTTTCTTTAATTTCGAAAGTTAATAATCCTACCATCCTAACTGACTTTAGACCAATTTTTTTATGTAATGCTAATTACAAGATCATCTCTAAGATCGTTGTAAATAGAATGAAACTTTTTTTGAGCAAAATAATAAGCTCTTATCAGGCTGCATATGTCCCTAATAGATATATTCTAGACGATATTATTATTACTCATGAGTTGGTGCATACTATGAAAACATAATGAAAAAAGATGATTGGGGGAGGGGGGATGGGTCTCAAACTTGATATGTCGAAGGCTTTTGACAGAATATAATGGTCGTTTCTTATTGATGTCCTTAAATCTCTTGGTTTTTCCAAACATTGGTGCGATTTAATCTATCAATGTATTAGTACTACTAGTATTTCTATTCTTCTTAATGGTTCTCCATGTAAATCCTTTAGACCGACTAGGGGTATGAGACAGGGTGATCCCTTGTCTCCATACATTTTTATTATTTGTATGGAATCATGATCCAAATATCTCATTCATGCTAAATCCATGCCTTTAAGATTGCTAGAGAGGCACCTAGTATCAATCATATTTTTTTTGCAGATAACTGCCTAATTTTTTACTAAAGCCTTTTATGTTGTTGTAAGTATATCGTGAGTTTGATCAAGGACTTCAATAATGTTTCTGGTCAAGTAATCAATTTTTAAAATTTTGGTTGTTTCTTCAGTAACAATGCCCATCCTGATCACATTGTCTCCTTGATTAAATCTCCAATGTTAAAAAGATTGACCTAAATGAAAAATATTTAGCATACCAATTTTTATTTCTAGATCTAAAGTTGACATTTTTCGTTATCTTATAGATCAGTTTGACAAGAGAGTGGCGAAATGGAAAAAAAACATTTGAACCAAGCAGGTAGATCTGTCTTAGTTCAACATGCGTTAAAGGCTGACATGAAAATAGCTAGGTGCCAAATACCAATGAGATTATTACAAAAAAATCCATTAACACCGTACATTAACACAAAATAAACATCATAAGAGGACTGACTTAAAAATTATGGCACCAAGATAATTCAAATTATACGAGATGATAGACCATAATATATTATGATCATAAAAGAACTGATACAGTAAAAAGGACCACAGTTGTAATCAAATCTTTGATGTAGGTGTGGTTGATATCTATCCCATACGAATGACCCAAATGAAAAGCAACGCATACAATTAAGTCTCAACTAGTTTCATGTTAAACAACCCATCTGATAGAAATAAATATAAAAATGCAACTCCGTCTTGACTAGAGTCTGCACTTTGATCTAGCATAACAACATTAGGATTCCTATAATTGATTGGAATCTTAAATGATATTAACACTTAATGGACAATAGTACTAGACCTGTACTTACAGCGTACCGACAAGCACTTTTAAGATTCGAGAGATCAATTTGTACAAAATTGGTCTAAACCAAGGAATGGTCGTTCCAATTTTTGTTTCGAGCACAAAGGAAAGAGAAGGGTTGATCTGTAGGGAGGGAATCAGAGAAGGTATTGAGATCAATGAAATTGAATGCCAGTAATGGGATGTGTTGAATTGCTATGAAGATGAAAATCAGATTATCTTGCGTAAGTCTGAGTTTTCTGGTATGCTTCTCAGATGATTGTCTTGTCTGATTGTTCGTATCTTATTATTCTTTTTTTCAATAGGTTGAAGGGCCTATTTATGGAAGTGGGAACACATTCTCGTAAGTGGTGGAAGTTGCAAAGAAATGGAAGAGTGGATAAGTGGAAATCACGGTGAAAAATAGTTCCGACATGCTAGTGGGACTTGGTGGTTATACGACCACTGTTCCATTCATCCTTCAATTGACGACACGACTTATTTACTTTCTCACCGTGGGTGCGTAGCTACACCGCATGTGTTGTAGGCCGCCAGACCAAAACCCTAGTGAATATCCCCCCATGTGACATAATTGATGTCTCGAGCATGGTTAAGTCCATTTTATAGACGTGTATTATCTGGTTAGTCATTGACCTAGATAGACTGTTAGTCTTAGCATATTAATGAGTCAAGCATGTTTCTCAGTTGTGAATCTAGCATGTTGGCTCATTGGTAGATAAAGCATAAAATATATGCTGAGAGAAGCAATAGTGTTTAATAAACCATAAACATAGAGTCTGATTGTTTTGACATTGGTAGTTGTGGCATATCATTATGTCAGCTGAGGCAGCAATGGTACTTAGATGATCTTGTTGGATTGGTAAGCATAGGTCTAAAAAGATTATTGGATCGATCAGAGACCAATATATATATATACGCCTGTATATATATGTATATTTTACAATGTTTGATATGTCAAGCATTGACAGGAATTCGTATGAGCATCAACTTGTATGAATGTTAGTGTTAGTGGATGTAAAATATTTAGTTTCGTCCTACTGTCAAATGGTTTGAGTAGCAAAGTAAAGAAACTAGAGTATTTAATTTGGCGGAAGAACCAATTAAAATATTGATGGTCAGACCATTTTAATTATTCGTAGCAGGACCAATTAAATTATGTTCTTTAATTGATAAAACCCTAATGTGGCAGATGAACCAATCTAGGAGTGGCAGATGAGGGACCAGTCGATGGTAGAAGGACCAACCAATTTGGTAAAGGGACCACAATTTGCTATGCTCTTACGACCTTTCGTATGCGAATGAATGAAATTTTTTGTTGATTTTCGTCGTCAGAAAATTCAGATATAAGACCCTTTAGGAAAAACGTTGTAGATTCTTCATACGATGTTCGTTTCGATGGTTAACCCCTATTCGGAATTGAAAATCGCCAGTTATTTCCCAACGCGATAAGATTTAGGTTTAGAGCTTGTTTTGGCATTCAAACGAGGCAAACAACAACCCTCTAATAATGTTTGAGACAAAATTCTGACAGTTTTTAGGTTGTACTTTGTCTAAAATCTAAGCCATAGCTCCTAGACCGTTACTCAAAATAAGACGCCCTTTTAGTATGTTGTAGTAGACATATAGGCGTTCATTTTGCTATATAATTCACCTCTTAATTCCTTACCATTTACTCTCAGTTCTTGGAAAACGTGCAGCGTGAGTTCCGAATACAGAAACATGGACTGAATTATTCAGCATAGAAATCATATATTTTTATAGAATATTAAAAGCTCAGTTGGGTGAGGCTCTAATATTATATGAATATATATATATATATATTCAGATAGGCTACATGATCAGCATAAGATTCCCATAATAAGAGTTCTTTTGTATTTTAATTCTCTAGCGGAATATTAAATATGAATTTCATAGTTGTGATGCTGGGTCAGTGACATATAAAATCCTAATATTTTTATGCTTCTACTTCCGGGTAGAGGAAATTTTACTATCTTAGCCTTTGTCAAAAATCCATCATCAACACCCGTTTATCACATGGATAATTTCTCCATTCCGGACAAAATAATCCATAAGATGGAACAATCTCAAAGAGATTTTTGGTGGGAAAAATCTAAGCTTGGTGATTTATACTTGAAGCAGTGGAATAAGATATGTTCTCACAAGCTTCAAGGTGGCTTAGGCTTTAAAAAACTTTCTCATGTTATTCTCTCTCTTCTTGCTAAAACGACTTGGAATCTGCTTCACTCCTCTCAAGAATTGTCGGCTAAGATTCTTAAGTGCAAATTCTTTAGAAATAACAATCATTTGCATCACAACAAGAATACAGACTGTTCTTATGTTTGGAAGAGTTTATGTTATGATATTGATTTTATCATGCAATGTTCTCACTGAGAGGTAAAAGATGGGGAAAGTATTCTGGCATTCAAAGATAATTGGATACCAAATGCTTCTCGCCTATCTTATATGTGTCTCCTTTCCCAATCCTAATTGGATTGTTGGTGAGTTCATTAATAAAGAAAATCTCTATTGGAATTCTGAGTTAGTTAATGTTTTCTTTTTCCCGCAAAATGCTCAACAAATATTGTCTTCCGTGATACCTATTAGTGGACATGATAGGTTGGTTTGGCCATTCAATAAGAATGGGAAGTGTAGATGGTGGGTTTTTGACAAGGGCATGAATTGTAAAAGTTATCTTGCCTGGATGCCAAAATATAATAAATAAATTTTTGACCCAGCATCAGAATTATGGATACGTACGTCTATCTTACACTCCGCAAGAGAATTAAGAAGGCGTACTCAGCTCGTGGCTACATTAGCCTTGTAGCTCTTTTTGCATATATATGCGCTCGTAGAAATCTCAGGGCTTTACCTAGCCAAACTCTCGTTATTTCACATGCAAACCATCTTTATTAATCAGAAAGCGCTGATTATACAAAATTACGAACATTCAGAATGAACATTATGTCATTTTTGAATAGAAGCATACCATCTAAACACACAATCGTATCGAACATTATCTCAAGTCGCAAACTTCCACGGCTGAATTCCTTTAATATGTTCTGTATGTACTACAGAAAGGCCAAGCATAATGTCAACAAGTAATTTTAGCGCCAACATTACCCAGGTAATGTTAGCGCCTTGTCAGCGCCAACGCTAACACCTCTCCATCGCTAGCACTACTCCAGCGCCAACGTTATTCGGGTAATGTTGGCGCCAACACTCCCATCACCACACGCTAACATTAGCGGCCCCAGCCTGTGCTGCTACAAGACCTAGCGCTAGCGCTCCTCTTCCTTATTTATATATAAAGTGGTGAGATAACATCGAAGAGTTAATTGCAAATTAAAAATTTAGCCATTTAATTAGCTACAACAACATTATACACAATAATGTATATAATAACCTTATAGTATATATTGTATACATACATAGAAATAACTAAAAATATATATATACTACTTCATATATTTTATTTCTTAACAAATATAAGCGTGTTAAGAATAACACGATCATAGTAACTAAATTAAATATGATAGATATAACATTCATTATAAATAAGGAATTAGGATCATAATAACTAATACTCCCTCTGTTTCTATAAAAGTGTTACTATCATTTTTTTATTTTAGTCTAAAAATAGACCAAATTAAAAAAAATGATAGTAACACTTTTCTAGAAACTGAGAGAGTATATAACTATAATTTAAATGTTATTATAGGAAAAAGAACATCCACTATATCAACCACCAGGTAGTTGATCTGCTGGTTTGACTAGCAACCAAACGTCTAAAAGACCCATGATTGAGCCACACCATCGACAGTGTGAAAGTTTTATTCAAACTTTTTATTAGACAGGCCGTTAGCAGACTCAGGATTCTTCAGGCAATGTCATATGGGCTTGCAGGCTCAATTTTCCAGCCTAGTCTGAGCCCGTCTTGAGCCTGGGTCCAACCCATCCTGCTTAACAACGGGTCAGGCCAGAATGGGCCAGATCAGGCTTGGGATAGCCTGGCCTTTTTGACACCTCTATGTATACTAATCTAGACGCATGCACTATATTCCTGCCGCTTTCCCGTTCTACCTAAATAACAATTGATCCATAAGATAACCAACCGACACTAGACCAAAATCTTTATTTTCGATCACATAAAATATAGTTGAACATCATAATCTAACAACCAAACGCCCAAAAGACCCATGATCGAGCCACACCATTGACAATATGAAAGTTTTACTCGAACTTTTTATTAGACAGGCCGTTAGCAGGCTCAGGCTTCTTCAGGCAATGTCATATGGGCTTGCAGGCTCAATTTTCCAGCCTAGCCTGAGTCTGTCTTGAGCCTGGGTCCAACCCAGCCTGCTTAACAACGGGTCAGGCCAGGATGGGCCAGACCAGGCTTGGGATGGCCTGGCCTTTTTAGCACCTCTATGTATGCTAATCTAGACGCGTGCACTATGTTCATGTCGCTTTCCCGTGCTACCTAAATAACAATCGGTCCATAAGATAACCAACAGACACTAGACCGAAAATCTTTATTTTCGATCACATAAAATATAGTTGAACATCATACTAAAAACTTTGTTGTTTTGATTATATAATTTCATTCATATATAACTCCTGTTTACAAAGGTATGGAGTGCATTTAAAGTAAATTTTGCAGAGGTACATCTGTAAATGGTGGGTTTTTTGCAAGGATAAAATAATAAATCACCTCTCAAGACTCCGGTCTGAGAAATACTAAAATTTTAAAATTCTGTAAAAGAATTCTCGGGTAGGCGCTTTGATAGACACATTTTTGTGTCGAATTTACGCTCGATTTCCTATTTTTATAGTGTTCGGTTATGTACTTTTATTAGTTTTTTGTGTTTTTCTAGGTACTTTAGAAAAATAAAGATTTGCGGAGAAATCGGCTCAAAAAGTTGTGATTTGCACCTCGGAAAAATTATTAAAGGCACCCACTGGTCTTACTAAAGGCACCCAGAAAATGGATTGGGCACCCTTCTTTAAATTCAAAAACTTGATTTTGGCGGGAAACTTTGGTTACATGAAGAAATTGTGCTGCAATGATTTACAACCGAGTTTTAAGTGTTTTGGAAGCTTCTATGAGTTACCCAAATGATTCAAACACCCTAAACAACAATAATACACGTCAAACAGAGAATTTGAGGCGGAAAAAATGGTCAGAAAATCAATCAGGAATCGGAAAACCGAGTTTTACTCTGTTTGGAATTCTCACATAATCAGAAGTGGATTTGGATAAGTTTTTGGAGTCCTAATCGGTTCATAAATCTTATTAGGGTTTACTTACCCTATATATACGAAGAGAATTGAAGAAAATCGGGAGAGGAGAGCCACTGTAAAAAATCAGGAACAAAAAGGAGTTTTCTGCTGCTGCTGAAGAGGAAGAACACGCTGAAGAACAAAAGGCGACATGAAACTGTCGTTGATTCTATCTCTGTTTCAGTCGTCTATTAAGATGCTGAAGCAGTCGGTTCTCTGCAGCACTTTTAGTCCGATCTTTATTCATGTTCCCTTTACTTCCTCCTGTAACACTACGAACCATTCACTGTAACGCTTTTAAGCGTCTCAAAACTTCTGTGTTACTTCTTTTTAACCATTGTAAGCACTTTTCGAGCAATGAAACTATATTTTGAGTGTGTTTCCATTACAATGAGCTAATCAACATCACTGGGGTGACGGAGGAATCCTTTCTTCCAATAATTAAGTGGTATGTCTATTTTATCTATATTTTCTTTATAATTCTTTTATTATTAATTGCTTGATTAAAATTGAAAAAAATGGTTTTTCTTAAATAGTTGTGTTCTCTTTTGATGAGTCATGCTGGGTTGACTGCTTTTGATGTCTCATGCTTAGGATTTACAATTATTCTTTTAAAAACCTATTTTTGGCATATTTAGATTAAATTGAGCATAAAATTGTTAGGCATATCACAGAAGTATTGGTGAATGGTGGAATCTTAAACCCTAGTTTTCTTCCATCTATTTTTAAAATCAAATCTGTTTAGTCTTATTTATTTTTTAGTAATTAAAAATTAGGTCTAGAAATTAAATCTTCACAAGTCCGAGAATCAAACCCTTTTACCACTATATTAAAATCACATCAATTTTTGGCGCCGCCGACGCGGACTTATTTTTAGGTTTAGAGTTTTAGATTTATTTTTA